>JBCFYV010003415.1:0-51937 GCA_039000515.1 Timema cristinae
CCCTGTTAACTCTTCTGACAAGAGGCTCCATACGACACTAGACATGACAATCTTCATATGGAGCATCGCCGGAAGAGAGGTCACCGCAGCAAGTGTATGCAGGGAAGCGCTAATTTTACGTCCGGAACCATCATGAACGCAACCGGTCTTTTCTCAAGGTAGGGTACCCGGTTGTCATCCCTAAGGCCCTTCTACCAAGATATTACAACCAGCGCACTTTCACTCAGGAGCTCAAGGCAGTGGTATCCAATATTAACCAAAGGAGAGCCGTGTTAGATGCCAAGGTCGTCAACAGAGGGGCCAAAGGTCTGTGCAGGATTTAACGGCAGGGGAGGGGAAGAAAGAAGGAAGGGGGAAAAAAAAAGTTATAGGAAAGATGTAGAATAGGGTTTTCCTGCACGAGGTACATCCTGCACAGATGCCTCCCCTTTTAGTCACCTCTTACGACAAGCAGGGGTTACTGCGGGACTATTCTAAACCCCGTCCCGCAGGGGGGTTTAACAAAATAAAAGTTTAGTGAATTAATTTTAGTCTTTCTT
This sequence comes from Timema cristinae, assembly GCA_039000515.1. Classification (NCBI taxonomy): domain Eukaryota; kingdom Metazoa; phylum Arthropoda; class Insecta; order Phasmatodea; family Timematidae; genus Timema; species Timema cristinae. The sequence continues at coordinate 540 of JBCFYV010003415.1, forward strand.
TTAACTCTTGTGGCAATTACAGGTTAAATAGAGCTTGAAATTTTACATATAAGAGTATTATATTTATTTATTAGTATTTTTACAACTTGCCTCAAATAACTTTAACATAAGTAAATAGTTTGTGATAATAAAGAGGAAAACACATACAAAATGTTTGTGAAATAATATTGTTTAAATTTTGTAAACAAGAATATTGGGCAATAAATTCTTGTACGTCCCCAACTGGCAGCATAGCTTCTATTCAGTGGCCATATTTGTTTTTAGAATCTAGGGCCACTTTTAACGAGCTCTTGTTTTTGATAATTAATTTGAATTAAACAGCAAACACAAACTTCAAAACTATACAAACAGTTATTCTCATAACCAAAATCTAACAAATTTAAATAGAAATTATGACAGTGAATTATCATATAATATACAGTTAATAAAACTATGTGTGTGTGACTACATGTTGAAAAAACAAAATATTTTATAGTTTATAATTTAGACATGTCTATGCTACTGTTAATAATTTTATCACAAATTTTAATAATACAGCATCTTTTTCTAATATTAATTTGGCTATTTAGTAATTTGTGAGTTCTGTGAATATTAGTTCGGTGTGTAGGCGTGTTATCCTTGGAAAAAACGATTTTTTAGTGATAAAAAAAAAGGGGGGGGAGTGTTTCTAGATGATCAATATACATTATTTGAAAATTTAAGTTTGTGTATCAAGGCTATAAAATATATCTTTTAACGCCAAGATTGTGTTGTGTTGCCTTCTAGGCTAAACCTCGAGTTTTAGCATCTTAAAGTATTTCAAAAAAACCTGTTAAGTTTATTAAAAAATATTAGAGAGTCTTTCTTCAGTGTTAATTAGATAAATACCAGGCTAAGACTTCAAGTTATAAGTTATTGTAGTTTTATTAGACTTAAGTTATAATTGTTTAAGAGTATTGAATCTAAAATATGTTTTTTTAAATTAGGAAAGCTTTTAATTTGTCATTGTCATTTATTTTATAGGCCTAAACATATTTTCTAGAATATTGATTTTTGTTTGTTAAATTATTTAAAGTCATCATAAAAAGACCTAGATATTAAAACAATATGATATATCAGATTGTGAAAGCAAGCATTAGCCTGAGGGTGTGTTAAACTTAGGTTAAGTTACTAATATGTCTTCCCCCCCCCCTCGAGCATGAGTTTGTCAAAACCCAGGAACACCAATGGAGGAAGGGTCAAAATCTTCCAGGAAAAAAAGAGGCATGCAAACATCAGAGACAAGAGGACATCATCAACATTGCAGCAGTAATTAGACAAGAGATGAGGACGATTTCGATTCATTCAATGTGAAAGAAAAAAACAGCAAGATACTTGAAACTCAGCGTTAACACTGTGAGACGGGGAGGATAGAAAAACAAATTTATTTACATAATTCCAAGCTACATATCCACGGAGTCACTTGTTTTAAGGCTAGTAGTTAAAGTACTCCCTTCATGCTTTCTGTGTAGTGAAATGTATAAGGAGACCATACCATAACTATCACTTATTAATTTCTTTCCACCCCAAACAAAATATTCCTACCATCTCATATATTTATTTTCATTAATGAAAAATGGCGGCGCAACAATTAAAAAAGAGGGATTATTTTTTGTTTGACTCACTCTTTTTAAGGTGGCATATCGTGCTTCAATAGCAAGCACACCTCACACGATTCAGTTCCAAAATATTTATTTCTAGAAACATGAACATTTACTGCTTTAAAAAAAAAAGTTATGGTTAACTTTTCTAGGTTTCTCTTGAGATGTGTATTAGATTGAATTTAATAATCATTTGGAATTTTCAGACCTGATAAATGACTGAATAATAATAATAACATATTTTGAAATAGTGATGTTACAAAGATAAAAGTCTTGAATAAACAATACTCTGTGTCATGTTATCAATATAGGCCTACACAATGATTTCTTGTTTTTTTATTCCTGTTATTATAACAATAAAATATATAAATGTTGAAACTTCTAGCAAGATCAGAAATAAAAAACAGAGGCCTGGAGTATCTGTAGAAACTCTTGATGATTTTACAAGAGATTCTGTTTGTAAGGTTATCTACAGAGTATATCATGAAGGTTAGTGCAAATGTATAGGTCAAATTTGTTTCTTTTCCCCTGTTAGTTCTTGATAATTTATACTAAAAAAATATAGATAATTGCTTTACAACCTACATATAAATAAAGTTGACTTTTCATGCATGAATAAATTAATCAAACAAACAATATGATGGAGCAAAGGTAAAAACACATGTTCGTCAATTTTTGGCCCGCTTTTTTTAAAAGTGTGTAAATTAAAAAACAAATTAAAAATTATCATAAGGTCATTAAGATATGATTTTACATATCTTTGTGAGTAGAATGACAATGTAAAACTATTCATTATATGATATTTTATCTAAAAAAAATACCTTGTATATACAAATTTTGGCACTTCCTCCCTTGCTATTGGCAGGCTACTTTCTAATCCAATCCTTATTCAAGGGGAGGGAAAGCTAAAAAATTAGTCAACCATAGCAATTTCAACATTAATTGATATCTATTTATCTGTGACTGATTAATATTGATTATTTTATTATATGTCTTTTCAAGGTAAAAATGTGTCAATGGACTATTTTGTTGGCAAACAGGGCCGCAGAAATTGCGAGTTGGAAGATGACACTGAAAAACTTTCTGCTGATAAATACATTGCAAATAAATTTCTGGAAACTTTTAAAACTGAAGATCTCGATCCTCACCTTAATTGCAATGCTGACATAACCGGTATTAACTGGAAAACAATGTCAATAAAAACGTTAGCTTCCAAAGGAGAAAAAACTGCTCCAGCACCTAAAGTAAGCAAAGATCGTGTCACAGTGCTCATTTGTTCCAACTCTATCGATAATCAGCGACTACCTTTTCTATTGATTGGAAAATCGAAGAAACTAAGATGCTTTAAAAATGTACAGAATTTGCCTGTGACACACATGCACCAAAAAAGTGCATGGATGAACGGCGAATTTTTTTTTTTAATGGTGGGACAAAACTTTATTGGGGTGAAGTGGGGAAACTGTGATAAAGTTGAAAAAATTGGGCAATTGTGATACAGCTTAATAAAAAGTTCTAGATATAAAAATATTAATTAAAAAAAATTACATTTAGCTGGTAAATTTGTTCTATTAATACATCCCACATAGCTGTGTTGAATGAATTTTATTATATAAATAATAAAAAATATTTCCTCAGAGAGCTTGTTTTTTTACTCAAAAACCTTAACATTTTCACTTCAAGCTTTTCTTAATTTAACGTTCATTGGAAAAGCAAAGGCTCAACATTTTGGTTTTTGGATTAAGGGATATCAAATAAACATTTCTCATTCTTTTTGTTCAAATTTTCATCAAAACAGCCAGAGATATTAAACTTCAAAATGGGAGGGCAAATGTGATACATAATTTAGGGCAATTATGATACACAAAAGAGGGTAAATATGTTACGCAAAAAATTTGATTAATTTCCCAATAATATTATTAATATTTAGCACCGAGTCTTACTACCCGTTCGGGTTATACGCTTTAAGTACTAATTACACTAATGGATTAGGAATTGGGAAGGTTGAACCCGCATTTGCGTGGAGGGGAATTGGAAAACCATTTAGGAAAAACCACCCCCAGTTCTCCCGACCGAGATTTGAACCTCGATCTTCCCGTCCTCAACAGATGAGCTCAACACGACTAGCACGTTAGCCAACTATGCCATCGAGGCGGGTTCCCGATGATAACTTACTACTTTATCAAAATGTTCTTGTTTCATATTATACTGTAGGCCTTAAGCTGTAGCTATGTAAGCTATAGTAGGGAAGGTTAATTTGTACACCAACTTAAGTTGGTCACACTTTATAGCCCAGCTGTTTGATTTGATGTGAGATTTTGAATTCCATCTAGTGTTTTTTTATTATTCAAGTTCGATTCCTGTTAATGCTAAATTTTAAACTACATTGTTGTGTTTTTTCACGTTTTAATTATTCTTCATTGTTTTGAATACTGAAATCAATTAGGCCAGTATGTTTATCCATCAGCCTATTAGTTAGAATGTTAACCTAGGTCTATATTGTAGTAGACTATATACTTGTATTCCAGGAAGAACTATTTTGTTGCATAGTGCAAATTTAATTCTTAGTTTAAACACAATAATTACTTCGTTAAAATGGTGAACCACTATCAAAAAAAGCGTGATCAGCGTTATTCCCCTGAGTTACTTGAAAGAGCTGTAACTCTAATACAGGAAGGCAAATCTTTAAGATCTGTTACCAAGGATCTTAAGATTGAAAAAATGTTCTTGCATAGATATATGAAAAAAAGAAGGTATAGTACATTCAAAACCAGTACAAAGCACAGTATTGTCTGAAGAAGTTGAAAAGGACCTTGCAGATCATTTAGTAGTGATAGCTAAATGGGGATTTGCACTAACTCATAGAGATGTTACTTGTTGTCAAGGAGTATGATGAGCAAAATGGTTTGAATGTACCTTTCAAAAATAATTCACCAGGTAAAGAATGGTTTATAAATTTTTGTAAACGCAATAGACTGAGCTTAACCCTTAAACACTCAGCGCACCGATATTTCGGCGCGCCATGGTACTGCTAAAACACTCTCGCGGCCGATATATCGGCTCCAGCTAAATCTGGCCGTGTAAGTTTATTTTTAATAACTAGGTGGCACTACACACATTATTCTAAATATTTAGGTTTATTTCATACTTTTTCCAACAGATAGCACCATTGGTCTTAGAAAAACTATTTATTTTGAACAGTTGAAATATGTTATGCTCATTGTTTACATCGTGGTGTGAATACGTTTCTAGTTCGTGGTTTTTTCCTTATTCTTTATTTATATAAATATATTTGCTTCTATTATTTTTCTTACTTGTTTTCTTTTTATATATTATTTATTATATTTTCGTTGTTTTATTCAAAGTTTATTATTTATAAGTGTTGTTTAGTTGAAATATTTTAGCTAGGCAATGGCCGGTCCAAGTTCTAGGCTAAATGACTCGGACATTTTAGACTATTTAGATACTATTGACAGTGACAGTGACTTTGTGTATGAAAGTGATTCTGACATCACTAGTGACGATGATGTGCCAGATCTTAGGAATCCAGCTGTTCATGACATGTCTACAGTGACGAGAATGGAATGGATGATGAAGACTACAGGGAGATTCTGTCACCTGAGCAACCTCTTCCTCTCCCCTTCCCTTTTCAAGAGCTCTCCGGACCTAAACACATGCCACCTCCTGATTCTCTTCCCATAGCCTATTTTTTTTTATTTTTCACTGATTTTATTCTTTCCCTCATGGTGACAGAATCAAATAGGTATGCCCAGCAGTTCATCAAAAGCAAAGAAGGCAATGTTCCTACTCCACTAAAAAACTGGAACAGGATTACAATGCAAGAAATAAAAGGCTTTCTTGCATGTATCCTCAATATGGGAATTATAAGAAAGCCTACAATTGCATCCTACTGGTCAACTCTGTCTTCACAAGCCACCCCTTGGTTCGGACAAATGTTTACTAAACACCGGTTTTCTCACTTGCTTCGCTTTTTCCATCTTGTGAACAACGAAGTTTTGCCGGGCCCCCAAGAACCTGGGTATGATCCGTGTGCAAGATACAAACCTCTTGTAGAGCATGCAAATAGAGTATTTAGGCACCACTATACACCTCATTAGCAGCTTAGTGTTGATGAAAGTCTAGTGGGTACAAAAAATAAAACCAGCCTAATGCAATACCTGCCAAACAAACACCACCACCGATGGGGGATCAAATTTTGGATGATTTGTGACTCTGTATCTAATTATTGCCTAGGTTTTTTTACATACAGAGGTGCCAGATCCCAAGAAGATAAAAATAATATTCAAAAAAATGGTCTAGGGTATACTGTCGTCATGAAACTTTTGGAGATAGGTGGGTACCTCAACAAAGGTTACCATGTTTTTGTTGATAATTTTTTTATGTCAGTTCCTTTAATGCGTCATCTTCACCAACTCTGCACCTACCTAACTGGAACAGTGAGGAGAAATAGAAAACTTTTGCCACAGCAATTCAAATCTAAATTTTTAGTAGGTCAAAAGATGTATTTTAGATCCGGTCCAGTTCTCGCATGTGCCTTCCGCGAGAAAAAATCTCAGAAAAATCCAGTTCTTCTTCTCTCCAGTTTTGCAACAGCACGAGAACAAGAAGTTCCAGCAAGGCGGCCTGACGCCAATAGAATTACCAAACCCGAAGTAATAACAACCTACAACAAGTTTATGGGTGGTATCGACACATCTGACATGATGCTCTACACTTACCTAGATGAAAGGCGAACTGTTAGGTACTGGAAGAAGGTAGCTTTCAACATCATAGCTAGAATGGTGTTAAATAGCTACATTCTCTATAAAGAAAACTACCAAGGACCTGGCAAACTGAAAACGAGGTATCATTATACAGTGTCGATCATCGAGGGTTTGGGGGAGGAGTGGCTATCTGTGAAGAACAACATGGTGGTGGGTGAAACCCAAGGACCCAGAGGAATAAGAAAACTCCCTGACAAAAAGGAGTCTCAATGTACGGTATGTAGTACCAAGGAAAAGCGAAGGAGAGCCAGGACAGTGTGTACCAGATGTAGCAAGGGACTTCATGGAGAGTGTTTACTCAAACACAGATGCTGACTCCAAATGTAAGTATACATGATTTTACAAAAAGTTATGTAGTTCAGAATCAGAATAAGTTACAAACACCAAACTAGTATCAAATTTTACAGAAATAAATTCTCTTTCTTGCAGGATGACTGATAAATAAAGAAGACAAGAAATAAATATTAATTTTTTGCGCTGAATTAAAAATTTTAATTTAAATTTTAAGATTTTAAAAATTTTGAATTTTTTTACAAAATAATAGTAGTCTAATAATTTATGTAATATTTTTTTTATAAATCTACAATGTGTATAGTATAAGTGTGATTTTTTTCATATGTATAAACTAAAAACATTTTTTATGAGAAAATTTAAAATGTTTAAAGGTAAATATGTGAGAATTTGCCTGAGTGTTTTGGCTTAGTCTAGTGAAAATACGCTGAGTGCAAAAGGGTTAAAGAACTTGGAACCACTTGAAAAATGTTGCAGGAATGTGACAGGGGATCCTTTCATTATTTATAAATTTTATGACATCGCTGAACGAGAAATTCAATCTCTTAATATAAGAGACAAACCTGAAAATGTGTATAACCTAGATGAAACTAGTTTTTACAGCAACCTTTGCAGGGTAAAGCTTATTTCAGCTGTAGGGCAAAAAGCCTATAAACAGACAGAGGGTACTGGACGAGACAACACCACTGTCATGGCCTGTGTGTCTGCTGCAGGCATAATGTATAAAGATGCAAATCTCTGGACCACCTTGAAATGAGATAATGATATACTAGGGACCTTTTATGCAGCCTCTGAAAATGGTTGAATGACTGGTGCAATCTTTCAAGAATGGTTTGTAAAGTTTTGTGAGAAGGTAAAAGACCCTTATTTTTGTTTTTTGATGGTCATTTAACTCATATGGATTTGGGTACAATTACGTGCGCCAAGAAATATGAGGTTACAATCATAAAGTTGCCACCTAACATGACTGACTTATTACAGCCTTTGGATAAGTCATGTTTCAAGGCACTAAAAAATGAATGGAATATCAAGTTAACAGAATGGTGTAGGCTGAACCAGCGAAAACTTCAAAGGAGTGAGTTTTCCAATCTTCTATGCAAAGTTTGGAAGACAGGCCTAAAGGTCAGAAAATATTTTAGCAGGGTTTAACTCAACAGGGATATTTCCCCCTGACCATTCAAAATATCCATTGTCACGATTTAATTCAGAAAAACTTAAAAGATACCGGAGGGGATCCAGCTGAAAACCAAGTCTCTCTTCCGCTTGAAGCTCAAACCTCATCCTCAACCAGGTCCTTCACATAGGTCTGGCGTGTCTCAGCCAGATCCTTCTCAGCAACTCGATTTCTTGATTTATTCATCTTCTGACCCTGATCTTTTTCTCACAGTCAACTTCTACTGTTCCATTGGAAAGTTCAGTAACTAGTTCAATTACAAGTTCTAACTGTTCATTTGAGGACCTCCTCCACAGCAGAATAAAAAAAACTGAGGCTCCAAAAGTAACTAGAAGTAATAACATCAGAAGAATATATTGCAAAAATTAAAGAAAAAGAAAAGCCTTTGGATAAGAAGAAACTAAAAGCTATTGTTAATGTAGAAGAAAGTGACAGCGATGACAATATGGAAGAGGACATTGTTGATGATGATAGCCTTAAAGATATCAACTTGCAACTTGCTTGAACCAGATGTTGAAGATCATTTGGAACTTTTAGAGCCTAAGAACATCAAAGTTGGTGATTTTCTTATTGCGAATTTCAAGGGAGGAAAGAGAAAGGCTAAAAACTATAGATATGTAGTAACTGTGTCAAATTTGTTTGAAGATGGAGATATAGAAGTGATAAGTATGAATTCTGATGGAGACAACAAAACTTTTAAAAACAATGACATATATGTAATAAAATTGATTATGTTCATGGAAAATTGCCAGCGCCTAAAATATCAATGATAGGTGGATGTGAAAGATTTATTTTTAATGATAGCATTATTGTTTTTGAACTGCGTACCTCATATTGAGATGTGCTGAAAAGGGAAATGCAGCATTATGATTCCTAACCATGATTATAAATTAATACAATCTTATGCTAATGCAGAATATTCCTCTCCTAGAAATTTAATAATCATTTTACTAAAATACCATATAAAATGCTTATATCAGTTTTTTATGTACAATATGTTTGTTTGAATTGCCTTCTATTATTATTATTTCTTTGAATATTGTTTTTATTGCTAAAAAATTTAAAAAACAAATGAAAAAACATTTTCTCTTATATAAACAAGGCATGATAGAAGTGGCATAATTTTAATATTTTTTTTTAGATATGGTAGAGAAAGGTATAATTTTTTGCCAAATAGAACCTTTCTGATAGATTTTTTTAAAGATATATGGTTTTAAAGTTTATCAAAAATGATTTAGCTATAGTGGTTTTACATTTTTTGCCATCTCTCTGCTTCTTCTAGCCCGATTTTCATCATATTTTTACAGGTAGGACCTTCATGTATCAAATGTATCATAATAACCCTACTGTTTCAAACAACTAATTTTAGCCTGTATGGTAAGGAGTGTATCATATTTGCCTTTAAAAGAGGGCAAATATGATAGTTTATTTTTTATTATTAAACGGTGACTTAAAAAAATTCAAATCCTGTTAGTTAAATCAAATACATATTTTGTGTATCACAATTTCCCTACATCACCCTAACTGAAGTAAAAAAAAATTAAAGAAGAAACAGGAAAATCAGTAAAGGCTCTACTATTAATTGATAATGTACCAACTCATCCATCAATTGAGCTTCTTGAGAGAGAAAACAGAGACTTTAAGTGCATGTTCTTGCAGTCACAAGTCTGCTGCAGCCCATGGACCAGGGTGTGAATGAGTGCATCAAACGACACTACCAAAGGCAACTATTCTGTGAGTTACTCTTGGACGAGGAAGGTGAAGAAAGTATTCTGGATTAGTACAAAGAAATAAATATGAAAGAATGCTGTTACATGATTGCAGAAGCTTGGAATTAGGTAAACAACTTGACAGTAAAACGAGCTTGGAACAGTGTAAACTGCACAACAACAATAGAACTTGAATTGGATTATTATTATTTGTGTTTAGAGGCCCATCGACACAATGAGGTCATTAGGGCCTTAGCATTATATAGGTACATAGTAAAATCTCCATAGGAGAGAGTCAAAATATTCACCTGTTTATATAAAGAGGTGAAGAGCCAATATAAAAATACAATATAAAAGGAATGGTTCTCAATATGAGAAAAAAAAAACCATTTGAGGCACTCCATAGGAACACTCAAATGGGCTCAAAGTACAATTGAGTGAAAAACCTGCTAAAAAAAAACCACAGGTGTATCACTCTAATAAAAAAACAAAAAAAAACATATTAAAACAATATATTAGTTAAAAAGACAAAACTAACATGTTAAAATAATCATTTTATTAAAGTCTGTTAAAATGGATAAAACGACAAAACAAACACATTAAAGTATACTAAAATGTTAAAAAGGTCTCAATATGAGATAAAATCCAGATGAGCCACTTTATAAAAGTGACTCAAATGGCATTAAAAAGATTCGCCTGGCGTATAAAATGGAGTAAACAAATAACTCCTTCAGCGCTGTCGCGTAATAAAAAAGGAAGGTCACCTTTAAAATCAAGGGCCAGGCAAATAGGGGCATACCTGCGACACTCCACCAAAATGTGGTGCACACTAAGGGGAGCATCGCAAAGTTCACACACTGGAGGTGGATCCCCTCTCAGTAAAAAACTATGGGTCAGTGAAGTATGCCCGACGCGGAGTCTCGTCACGATGACCTCCTCTCTTCTAGACTTTCGTATAGAAGAGGGCCATCGCGACACACCGTCCCTGATGGACCGCAGCTTGTTCTGAGCAGGGGTCGAGACCCACTGCTCGTGCCAGGTGCGTAAGACCCCACGCCGAACACAACCCTTAAGGTCTAAAAACATTACACCCAGACTCGCCTCAGGAGGCAGGCGTGCTGCCTCCTTGGCCGCCTGGTCAGCCAGTTCATTTCCTGAAAGACCGGCGTGACCAGGAATCCAGCAAAAGGCGAGCCGGGTGTTTAATGAATCAATTTTTAAAATTTGTTCGTGAATCATCTGCACGAGAGGATTCCACGAGTAGAGTGTGGACAATGCCAACAGAGCACTCATGGAATCCGTGCAGATGAGAACAGAACGGTGACACTTACGATATACAAAACATAGAGATTTAAAAATGGCATATAGTTCAGCCGTAAAAACACTGGATTCACCAGGTAGAGCAAATTTAAAATTGGATCCTTCCACAACAAAAGCACATCCTACGAGGCCCCGCATTTTGAGTCATCCATATAAATGCATTTAAACCCTCGAAAGCGGGTTGCGAGGAGCTCATTAAAGGTCCTCTCGTATAAGAAGTGTGGGGTGGTCGCTTTAGGGAACTTGGCAAGATCAAAATGGCATTGAGGTAGGCGTATCTTCCAGGGAGAAACTCGACCTGGGGATGTGGGGATAGCCTTTGGCAGGACTATCCCACACGTGTCGAAAACCGATAGCATCCTGATCCCAACCGGCCTTGTACTACGCCATTTGGTTTCATACAAGACACGGTTAGGGGGATGAAACACAGGACGATAGGCAACATGCTGCGCCATACAATGAAGTTTCGACACGTAAGATGCCAGAAGATAGGACCGCCGATAAGAAAGAGGGGGCTCACCGGCGTCGGCACAGATGCTGACGACTGGACTGGTACGAAAGGCACCAGTAACCAGTCGAATGCCAGCATGGTGGACACTATCTAGCATCTTTAACGCCGAGGGTATAGCTGAGCCATAAACAAAGCTCCCGTAATCTAGTTTAGATCTGACCAGGGCCCTATACAGGCCCATCAAGGTTTCCCTATCAGCACCCCAGGACCGGCCGCTTACCACTTTGAGCAAATTCAATGACTTTATACACCTCGCTTTCAGGTCTTTGATGTGGGGAATCACCGTTAGTTTAAAATCAAATAAAAGTCCCAGGAACCTAACGCTCTCCGAGACTGGTAAAACAACATGGTTCATTAAAATATTGGGGACTTGATGTATTCCGCGTAATCTGTGGAAGTGGACTACCGTCGTCTTGGCCGCTGAGAAGGTAAAGCCACTATGCGATGCCCACATCCACAGATTGTTGACAGCTAATTGTATCTGACGTTCAGCTCTGTGGAGACTCGAACTGCAATAAATTGCGTAGTCATCCACAAAAAGACATGAACGGACAGGTACGCGCACGTTGTTCACGATGCTATTCATCGCGATAGCGAATAACGTACAGCTTAAAATACTACCCTGAGGCACCCCATTTTCTTGAATAAAATCATCGGATAAGGTGTTATTTAACCTTACCCGGAAGTGTCTATCTGACATAAAATTAGATATAAAAATAGGGAGGTTCCCCCGGAACCCCCAATTAAACAAGGTTTTTAAAATGCCGTACCGCCAGGTGGTGTCGTAAGCCTTCTCCAAATCAAAAAAGACAGCCAAGAGGTGCTGTTTATGGAGGAAAGCGTCACGAGCTGCTGTCTCAACGCGAACAAGGTGATCCACCGTGGATCGGTTACGGCGAAAGCCACATTGAATATTGGATAGTAGATTGCGGGATTCTAGATACCATATAAATCTTTTATTGATCATTTTCTCTAATATTTTGCATACACAACTAGTTAAGGCTATCGGTCTATAACTAGTTGGCTCTAATTTATCCTTGCCACTTTTATATATTGGGATAACGGTTGCTTGCCTCCACAGTGTTGGGAATTGACGAGATTCCCAAACACAATTGTAGAGGTCTAAGAGGAATGCCCGTCCAGCAGGGGACAGTTGGCGGAACATTTCATAATGGATATCATCCGGGCCAGAAGTTGTATTGCCCGCCTGGGTCAGGGCATAGGTAAGTTCCTCTTTAGTAATGGGGGAGTTATAATCCTCCCCCCGACTTTGGCCAAAATCAATAGTAAGGCGCTCGATGCTGCGCTTATGCACCACGAACTCGTTAGAGTAGCTCGCAGTGCTAGAAATAGCGGCGAACATCGAGCCCAATACATTGGCGACCTTCATAGGGGAGGAGACAAGTGAACCGTTAGACATGAGTGCGGGTATATTATAAATGGTATTTTTGCTACTACGTACTTTACGAATGTGATCCCAAACCTTGGTTGTGGAAGTGGAAATAGTAAGGGTAGAAATAAACTGTCTCCAAGACTCTCTTCTGCTTTCTCGAATAATACGGCGAGCTCTAGCACGTAGAATCCGGAATGACTCCAGATTCTCCGAAGTTGGACGTCGATGAAAGAGACGTAGGGCCCTTCGACGGTTAGAAATAGCCAGCCGGCACTCCTCGTTCCACCAGGGAACAGGACGGTGGCGCGGGTTTGGCGAGGATTTTGGGATGGATGCCCTCGCCGCCGCTATGACCGTCGAAGTAAATTGCCCAGCCTTAACATTGACGTCGGGAGAATGGGGTTCGTCGAATACGGCGAGCTCGCGGAATTTATCCCAGTTAGCACGTTTAAGAACCCATTGGGGTAACCGTGCTGTACTGGGAGGATCTTGGATTTTTGAAAGCAGAATTGGAAAGTGATCGCTGCCACATAGGTCCGAGTGAACCTCCCAAAGGAAGTGAGCAGCAATCCCGGGGCTACATAGAGCTAGGTCGATGGCAGAGGATGCACCATTAAAGGTGGAGAAGTGTGTCTGGGTCCCGGTGTTCATTAACACCAGGTTTCCCGAGACAAGAATATCCTCTACCATCCTCCCGCGGGCGTCTGTAAAATTAGACCCTCACACGAGGTTATGCGCGTTAAAGTCCCCCAAGATGATATAGGGGCGGGAAGTTGCATAAAGAGGGCCTCTAGTGTCCTCTTGGAAACACGTTCACCTGGTGGGTGGTAGATGCAGCATACGGTTACCTCCATAGGAAGGGAGACTCTGACAGCGATCACTTGGAGATCAGAAACAATATTAATATTCTTATGATATATAGTACTTCGTGCGAATATAGCCACACCTCCGCTAGCCCAATCAAAGAAAGGCTTGTCGGTACGATACACATCGTACCCACGAAGCATCGGGTTGTCAGTTGGGCGGAAGTGGGTCTCCTGCAAGCACAAGATGGAAGGATGCAGGGAAGAAATTATTAGTTTGATTTCCTCTACACGAGCATAGAAACCCCTACAATTCCATTGTAGTAGCGACATAAGTTATTAGTATGAAATTTAGTTATCCTCGCAATCCATTTCACTATCCTTTAAGAATAAAAATTTGTTGAGGCCCTTTTAGGCCCCCTTGCCTTTCCCAGTCTCTCCTGTACCTCTCGCTTCAGGAGAGGCTTCGGCTTATTTTGGGGAGACTGGGGAGTCGGATTCTTGTTCGAAGGCTTTAAGGCCTTAGACGCTTTTTTTATATAATGTTTTTTCGGCGGTCTCTCGCTGGTCCTTCTTCAAGGCACCAGTGGGACTCGCCTTAGCGGCCTCAACTGTTCCGCAACTCGTCCCCACCTCCGGAAGCCCAGAGGTGGGTGTGAGAGGCTCAACAACGGCCGCCCTTGTTTTAGTACCCCGTGGCGGCTTGGGGGATTACCCGAGGCGGGCTCGGGTCGGTTCCCTGAGGTGGACCCGGGGGGCTCCCCGAGGTGGATTCGGGGGGGTTAACCGAGGTGGACTCGGGGATGTTCTCAGAGGAGGGCCACGAGGAGAACTCCTAGGTGGCACAGGTGGTGGAGACAACATCTCCGAAGTTGTCACCTTGGGCACTAATTTCATCGCCACCGATGCCGGCGCGATATTACTATTTTTTTCTCGAGTAGAGGTCAGTGGCATGGGTCTCGAAGAAGGCTTTGAAATGTTAACTGCGCAATGGCAGTTGGGGCAATTGATATTCTGGGAAACTATCTTACTGTAAGAGGTCTGAAATACCGGAGCTTGGCTAAATGCGTATTCTTTGCGTGCTTGGTTGTATGGAATCTTATTTTCAGTTTGTATCTCAAGCACTTTTTTCTCCACCTTCCATTTCGGACAGGCCCGAGACCAAGCAGAGTGCGAACCCTTGCAGTTAACGCAGAATTTAGGAGACACACTGTGTATCGTGAGCCTCCTGTCCGCAATCCGCACAGGTTGGCTTACCACGGCATCGCAGCATAGTATGTCCAAACTCCTGGCACTGAAAGCAGCGCCGAGGGTTAGGGACATACGGCCGGAAACTTGAATTGGAGAAACAAAAAGAAAAGGCTAATGATCTGTAACAGGAAATGAGCGTGGATGAAATTGTGAGGATTGTGAAGGGAATCAATGAATGCTCTGAATGTGATGTGAAGGAGTGGCTTCTGTGTTACTCAAATGATCAAGGATTTCAGATGACGAGATCTTAGAGTGTGTTGTGGATGAACAGCCAAGAGATGAAGAGGATGATGATGAAACTGGTAAAGGGACAGAAGATGAAACAGTTCCTACGCAAGAAGCTTTTACATGTTTTGAAAATGCCTTAAAGTGGGATGGGATGGCAACCTGAATGCGGAGGTGTACAACTGCTTGCTGTCAAGCGGCTGCGAGATGTTGCAGCAAGAAAACGAGCGAATTTTTCAAAGCAACCTAAGCTATTCTAGGTTTCAAGTAAAATAGAGTATAGGTATGTATTATATTGTAAAGAATTACTAAAATAAATTAGTATACAAATTAATACTGTATTTTAATTTTTTATTTTTACTGAATTTACATACCTTAACGAAATTTAAATAGCACATTACCTATGTTATGTTAGTTTTATCAATGAAAATTGGGTTTTTACTTTGTCAGACATAGTATTTTTATAATTATTTCTGAGTTACAACCAATTATCTGGATTTCCACATATACGGATCGGCCTGATCCCCAATTAGCCCGGATAATTGGAGTTCTCCTGTACCTAGATGTTGTCAAGAAGAGGGTGGGTAGTTTTTGGAAACAGCCTCAACCTTAGAATGAAATTTTGTATAACAAGGATCAATTGTTACATAAAATATTGCCTCCTATTATTGTGAAAAGCTGTGAACATTAGACTTTTCAAGTGGTGTGACGCAACTCTGATAAATAGTATCACTTCTGGACATGTTCACTGTATAGGTTAAGGTATTGTTTATTCTAAATTATTATTATTTAGCACCGAGTCTTACTACCTGTTCGGGTTATACGCTTAAGTACTAATTACGCTAATGGATTATGAATTGGGAAGGTTGAATTAAAGGAAGTCAACTCGCATTTGCGTGGAGGAAGAGTGGAAAACCATTTAGGAAAAACCTCCCCCAGCTCACCCGACCGAGATTCGAACCTCGATCTCCCCGTCCTCAGCAGTCGGGCTCAACACGACTAGCGCGTTAGCCAACTACACCACCGAAACGGGTTTTATTCTTAAACAAATATTTAAATATAATGGTTGATAGATGGGCCTATTTCATCAATTTATAAAAATATATTTAAAACATTTAGTTTTCCAAAATATGTTCAAATATCAAGGAAAATTATATGCTAGTTTTAATTAAGTCATGTGTTAAAAACTTCAAATAAATGATAGCCCACGTTACCAATGTAGCACAATAATTTATGAGATACATTTTTAATATTTCTAACTTTAAATTCCACAGCTACTTCCTTACATCCCTGCCGATGATTAAACAAGGAAAATTATGTTTTTAAATTAAGTTGGAAAGAATTTTTTTTAATAGAGATAAAACAATTTTGTGTCTTTTGAAAGTAAACTGATATACCCTATTATTATTATTGACAGTGTCTTACTACCCGCTCAGGTTATACACATTACCCTAATAACATAAGAGAGTTGCGAGATACAAATGTTTAAACTTTAAAAATATATATATATATATATTCATAAATTATAGCTTGTGTTATCCATCCCAAAAAAATTTACTTGGTAATTTTAAAGCAAATATACTTACTATTAAAAAATATAAGCGTTCTACTAACTTGTCATAATGTAGCCCGAGTTACCACCAAAGTGTGTAAATTTATAAACATAAACACGTTTTTTGTTAGTATTTTTGAAGCCTAGGTCCACTTGGAATTAATAAAAATAATGTTAACCGGGCTATTGTGTGAGCAGAGGGCGGGATTGTTTATATTTTAGCCTCTGTCAAATTATGAGAAAGTTAATGTCAATACACAAAAATTCAAAAGTTTCTGATGACAAAACAAACATTATGAGAAGATTATAATTTGTTAAACACTCATATAATTACTATGTTAAGAGAATATGAAGGTAGTTAATATAAGTTTTTTATTCACACATAAAAGGTTAGGTTAAGATTGGTTTGTTTTAGTGAAAATATTAATATTTTGCATTAAAAAATATATATAAAGTGATAAAAAAAATTCCCTACGCAATTGAAATGTTTGGTGATCAGCTCATGCACAGCGAAGTTACGATATGTGACGATCATTTACCAAATTTAAGTCTATTAATTTAAAAATGAAAGATGTAAAAGTAACAAGATGAAAATATCGTAAATCTGTGAATGTGGTGGTGTCCTACATGAATAAACACTTTTACTTTAAAATAATTTGCCAAATCTCCAAACATAATACAAATAAATAATCCAAACTTGTTTCTTATTCGTGTAATGAAATAATTATTTTAATACCTTTAAAAACAGCTGTTTGAGTCATTTTTATATACTGACGACAGCTCCCAGAAGTATGCCACATACATAAGCATGGATCAAAAACAGGTAAGTAAATGTTAATATAGTAAATTCACTATTACCAACATAATTTTGTAAAAAATAAAAATACCCATAAAGAAATAACACCATGGTCACTAGTATAAAACAGATAAAGCGCTTTAGTTGTGCTATCATTGTAGCTCTCGTCTAATGTTTGGTCCTTAATATTCTATCTCTTTGGAATTATCTGTGACAAATTTACTAGTGCATTTTGACACACAGGTTTTTCATAGCTTCTTCGCATTGTCTTTATTATTCAAAATGGCTGATACGGAATGTAGGAAACGAAAACGGAATTTAATTTATTATTATTATTATTAGAGAAATGCAGATAAAAAGACATGCATATGAAAAGTTTGCATAATAATATTATAAACTCCACGTTGTAATTAAACATTAAGAATTAATTAAGAATCAAATCGCCAAAGCTATTATTTATGATTTTAAGTGAGGATTACCTACTCCATCTAGATATCGTTCATCCGGAAGAAAGTGACACAACTCAAAAATCTATATTTTTGAGTTATGCTGTTAAAATAATTGTAAAAGACCTATATTTTCTCCAAGAAAAGTGTCATGTTGTTAATTCATAAAAGCGTGGCTAGATGGCACTGGTGTCACTTTTCTTTTGGCGGGAATACCGTCAACCGATTCGAGAACAATGACACATGTTACTTGGGTTCTGAGGTTTCACCAGGAATGATCGCGCCCTGTCAGGAAAAGCATCACATTTTGGTAAGTGTTTCAGAATTATTTAAAGTGTTTGGCAGAACAGTGACCTATTTAGGAATGTGTCATTTTTCTTGAAAATGTAAGAACATTTTTTCAATATTAATTTTAATATGAGTAATATTTTGAGATGTGTCCATCTTCTAGTGATAAGTTATTAGAGTTTTTCTTATGTTTGTGTTATTTTGCCAGTTATGTCACTATTCATAAAAAAAATTGCATAATTTTATTTGTTGCTCACAAAATATTTCGAGTCACATTTTTCACGGATGTAACTAAATAACAATGCAATCAACTGAATTTGCATTCCGATTGATTTACTTGTATTTTTTAATTTTTAGAAAAGATGTCTAATCGAACAAATCTTATCAAATTAGCTAAGGAAGCTATCGATAGTACTAAACACATTTATGATTGGAAAATCGTAAAGCAGGATATTAATAATATTATGACATCTACCAGAGGAACCTCAACCAATGACTCAAAGAATAATAGCACACTGGAATATAATAAAGGTAAATAACTTTTATATTCAATTTGCTTTGTAAATCATTGTTATTTTCACTAAGGTTTTCCCTTGTTTTTGGACTGTTTGAATCTACTAATGTATTATTTTAATTTTGCAGATGACCCACCATCAATGGAATACCAATCACAAAATAATATTGAAGAGATTAATGGCGGAAGTAATATAGAAGGAACGTCAGCCAATAAAAAACAGCTGGAGCCAGATACTAATTATATTATACTGGAATCAGGTAAACAATTTTTATAATTAATGTACTTTGTAAATAATTGTTTATTTTACTAAAGTTTTTCCTTCTTTTTGGAATTTTTAAATCTAACAATGTATTTTAATTCTGTAGATGACCAACTAGCAATGGAATACCAATCACAAAATATTATTGAAGATATTAGTAACGTGAGCAATATGGAAGTAATTGAAACTGATCAACAACATGTAAGTGAACATTCTCTATCAGAACCATTTAGTAGTGATGATACTAATGCTGATCCCAATTATGAAAGTGAATCCTCCTCTTCTTCAAGCAATGAGGGAACCAAATTAGAAAATATAGGACGTAATGAAACTGAAATAAATCACTCAAGGAAGAGAAAAGTTCAAGATCCATCTCAAACAGTTAAAAAGGGTAAGACACGACTCTTATCCAGAAAACTGGATAAAAAATATTGCTAAGCGTTTAAGAAATTCTGGAGAGAGCTATACATCCTCATCTTCCAGAAAAAAAGTTATTCCAGCCCGAAAATTGCTTCCCCCTTGTAACGATAAGTGTAAGTTGAAATGTTGCACCAAATTTACTGAGGAAGATCGGAAGAAGATTTTCGATGATTATTGGGGGTTATCTAATTTAGAAAAACAGCGACATTTTCTTTCTGCCAGCATGACACCCGTTAATCATAAATATAGATATGTTAGGGAAGACAGTCATAGGCGTCCCAATAATGGGTTTTACTTTGAAATACGAGGACAGAGGGTTCGCATATGCAAATTTTTTTCAAATCCACCCTATGCATTACAGACAGGCCACTAAGGACTGTGCTGTTATTATTATTATTGTTTAACGGCCCATCGACACATCTAGGTCATTAGGGCCTTGAAATATATTAAAAACATAATAAAATCCCCATAGGGGAAATAGATAAAACATTCACCATCTGAGACACTCCATAGGAGTGCTCAAATGGACTCTTGGTATAAATTAAGTGATACACCTGCTAAAAAAAAACAAAAAATATATCACTCCAATAAAAACACAAAACAAATATATTAAAATATAACACGTTAAAAAGACAAAACATGTTAAAATGATAATACGTTGAAAAGACAAAACATGTTAAATTGTAATAACACTGTTAAAAAGATCTCAATATGAGATAATATCCAAAAGAGCCACTTTATAAAAGTGACTCAAATGGCATTAAAAAGATCCGCCTGGCGTATAAAACGGAGTAAACAAATAACTCCATCCGCACTATCGCGTAATAAAAAACGTAAGTCACCTTTAAAATCAAGAACCAGACGGATAGGGGCTAGTTTGCGACACTCCACCAAAATGTGATGCACACTAAGGGGAGCATCACAAAACTCACACACTGGAGGTGGATCCCCTCTTAGTAAAAAACTATGGGTCAATGAAGTATGCCCGACGCGGAGTCTCGTCACGATGACCTCCTCTCTTCTAGACTTTCGTATAGAAGAGGGCCATCGCGACACACCGTCCCTGATGGACCGCAGCTTGTTCTGAGCAGGGGTCGAGACCCACTGCTCGTGCCAGGTGCGTAAGACTCCACGCCGAACATAACCCTTTAGATCTAAAAACATGAAACCCAGACTCGCCTCCTTGGCTGCCTGGTCCGCCAGTTCATTTCCTGGAAGACCAGCGTGACCAGGAATCCAGCAAAAGGCGAGCCGGGTGATTAATGAATCAATTTTTATAATTTGCTCATGTATCATCTGCACGAGGGGATTCCAGGAGTAGAGAGTGGACAATGCCAACAGAGCACTCATGATATCCGTGCAGATGAGGACAGAACGGTGACTACTTCGGTAAACAAAACACAAAGATTTAAAAATGGCATATAATTCAGCCGTAAAAAAACTTGTTTCTTTAGGTAAACCAAATTTAAAATTGGATCCTTCCACAACAAAAGCACATCCCACGGAGGCTTCAGATTTAGAGCCGTCAGTGTAGATGCGCTCGAATCCGTGAAAGCGAGTGGAGAGGAGCTCATTAAAGGTCCTCTCATATACAAAGTTTGGGTGGTCGCTTTAGAGAACTTGGCAAGATCAAAATGGCATTGAGGTAGGCGTATCTTCCAGGGAGAAACACGACCTTGGGATGTGGGGATAGCCTTTGGCAAAACTATCCCACACGTGTCGAAAACCGATAGCATCCTTATCCCAACCGGCCTTGTACTACGCCATTTGGTTTCATACAAGACACGGTTAGGGGGATGAAACACAGGACGATAGGCAACATGCTGCGCCATGCAATGAAGTTTCGACACGTAAGATGCCAGAAGATAGGACCGCCGGTAAGAAAGAGGCGGCTCACCGGCGTCGGCACGGATGCTGACGACTGGACTGGTACGAAAGGCACCAGTAGCCAGTCGAATGCCAGCATGGTGGACACTATCTAGCATCTTTAACGCCGAGGGTCTAGCTGAGCCATAAACAAAGCTCCCGTAATCTAGTTTAGATCTGACCAGGGCCCTATACAGGCGCATCAAGGTTTCCCTATCAGCACCCAGGACCGGCCGCTAACCACTTTGAGCAAATTCAATGCCTTGATACACCTCGCTTTCAGGTCTTTGATGTGGGGGATCCAAGTTAGTTTAAAATCGAATAAAAGTCCCAGGAACCTTACGGTCTCGGAGACAGGTAAAACAACGTTGTTCATTAAAATATTGGGGCTGGCTGTATTCCGCGTAATCTATGGAAGTGGACGACAGTCCTCTTGGCCGCAGAGAAACGAAAGCCATTACGAGATGCCCACAACCATAGATTGTTTACAGCGAGTTGTATCTGTCGTTCAGCCCTGTGGAGACTTGATGAACTGCAATAAATTGCGTAGTCATCCACAAAAAGGCATGAACGAACAGGTGAGCGCAGGTTCTCCACAATACTATTTATCGCGATAGCGAACAACGTACAGCTCAGAATACTATCCTGAGGGACCCCATTTTCTTGAATAAAATCATCGGATAATGTGTTATTCAACCTTACCCGGAAGTGTCTATCCCACATAAAATTAGATATAAAAGAAGGTTTCCTCGAAACCCCCAATTAAAAAGTGTTTTCAAAATGCCGTACCGCCAGGTGGTATCGTACGCTTTCTCCAGATCGAAGAAGACAGCCAGAAGATGCTGCTTATGGAGAAAAGCGTAACGAATAGCCGTCTCTAGACAGACAAGGTGATCCACCGTGGATCGGTTACGGCGAAAACCACATTGAATATTATATAGCAGATTGCGGGATTCTAAATACCATATAAGTCGCTTATTAATTATTTTTACCAATATTTTACATACACAACTAGTTAAAGCTATCGGTCTATAGCTAGTTTGCTCTAATTTATCCTTGCCATTTTTATATATAGGTATAACGGTTGCTTGCCTCCATAGTGAGGGGAACTGATGAGATTCCCAAACACTATTGTAGAGGTCTAAAAGAAATGCCTGTCCGGCAGGGGGCAGCTGACGCAACATCTCGTAATGAATGTCGTCTGGACCAGAGGCTGTGCTGCCGGCCTGGGACAGGGCATATGTCAGTTCATCTTTGGTAAAGGGGGAGTTATAATCCTCCCCCCGACTTTGGCCAAAGTCAATAGCATGGCGCTCGATATTCCTCTTATGAACTGCGAACTCGTTAGTGTAGCTCGCAGTGCTAGAAATAGCGGCGAACATCGAGCCCAATACATTTACGACCTCCACAGGGGAGGAGACACGTGAACCGTTAGACATAAGGGCAGGTATATTGTTGTTGGAATTGTTGCTATTACGTAATTTACTGATATTATCCCAAACCTTAGTTGTGGGAGTGGATATTGTAAGGGTTGAAATAAATTTTCTCCAAGACTCTTCTACTTTCACGAATGACACGGCGAGCTCGAGCACGTAGAATCCAGAATGACTCCAGGTTCTCCAGAGTAGGACGTCGGTGAAAAAGACGCAGGGCCCTTCGACGGTCAGAAATAGCCAACCGACACTCCTCGCTCCACCAGGGAACGGGACGGTGGCGCGGATTTAGGTATGGAGGCCCTCGCCGCCGCGATGACCGTCGAAGTAAAATACCCAGTCTTTACATCGATGTCAGGAGAAGGGGATTCGTGGAAAACGGCGAGATCGCGGAATTTATCCCAGTCGGCACGTTTAAGAACCCATTGGGGGAACCGTGCTGTACTGGGGGATCTTGAATTTGTGAAAGCAGAATGGGAAAGTGATCGCTGCCACATAGGTCCGAGTGAACCTCCCAAAGGAAGTGAGCAGCAATCCCGGGGCTACATAGGGCTAGGTCGATGGCAGAGGATACACCATTAAAGGTGGAGAAGTGTGTCTGGGTCCCGGTGTTCATTAACACCAGGTTTCCCGAGACGAGAATATCCTCTACCATCCTCCCGCGGGTGTCTGTAAAATTAGACCCCCACACCAGGTTATGCGCGTTAAAGTCCCCCAAGATGATATAGGGGGCGGGAAATTGTATAAAGAGGGCCTCTAGAGTCCTCTTGGAAACACGTTCACCTGGTGGGAGGTAAATGCAGCATACGGTTACCTCCATAGGAAGGGAGGCTCTGACAGCAATCACTTGGAGATCAGAGACAATATTTATAAACTTAATGATATATGTTGCTACATGCAAATATAGCCACACCTCCGCTAGCCCGATCAAAGAGTGGCTTGTCGGTACGATATACATCGTACCCACGAAGTATCGGGTTGTCAGTTGGGCGGAAGTGGGTTTCCTGCAAACACAAGATGGGAGGATGCAGGGAAAAAATTAGTAGTTTAATTTCCTCTACACGAGCATAGAAACCCCTACAATTCCATTGTAGTAGCGACATTATTTATTAATATATAATTTAATTAATTATCCTCACAATCCATAACACTATCTTTTAAAAATAAAAATTTATTGAGAACTTTTTTAGGTCCTCTTGCTTTTCCCAATCTCTCTTGGACCTCCCGCTTCAGGAGAGGCTTTGGTTTGTCCTGTAGAGACTGGGTCTGGGAATCCTTACGCGAAGGCTTTGTTAAAGCCTTCGACGCTTTTTTTTTTAATAATTTTTTCGGCGGTCCCTTGCTGGTCCTTACTCAAGGCACCAGTGGGACTCGCCTTTGCAACCTCACCTGTACCACCACTCATCCCGACCTCCGGAGTTCCTGAGGCGGGGTTGAGCGGCTCGACAACGGTCGCACATAGTTTAGGACCCCGAGGAGGGCTCGGGGGCGATCCCCGAGTGGGGCCCGGCGGGGCCCCTCGAGGAGGGCTCGGAGGGGGCCCACGAGGAAGGCTCGGTGGGGTCACCCCAGGAGGGCCCGAGGGCGCTCCCCGAGGTGGCCTTCTCGGGGCAAAGGTGGTGGAGGCAACCTCGGCGGGGGCGTCGCCCCTTGTACTAATTTTGGCACCACCATAGATGGTGCTGGTTGTCTTTGAATGTCTCTAGTAGAGACGAGTGGCACAGGTCGTGTAGGCGTATCGCCAATATTAACTGCGCAATGGCAGTTGGGGCAATTTATGTTCGGGCTTACAACTTGACTATATGATTTCTGAAATACCGGAGCTTGTTGGATACATATTCCTTGCGGGCCTGGGCATAAGGGATCTTCTTTTCACATTGGATCTCCAAGTATTTTTTTCTTCACCCTCCATTTCGGACAGGTCCGAGACCAAGCAGAATGCGGACCCTTGCAGTTGATGCAGAACTTAGTAGACTCACACGGTGTATCGTGAGCCTCCTGTCCGCAATCCGCACAGGTTGGCCTTCCACGGCATCTCAGCTTCGTATGCCCAAATTCCTGGCACTGAAAGCAGCGCCGAGGATTGGGAACGTATGGCCTGACTCTGAGCCCATGGAAGCCCGCTCGAACCTCCTTTGGGAGGATGGGACTCGCAAAGGTGAGGCTATATGTATCCGTCTTTTCTCTTGTCCGTTCTTTTTGGTAATGATACGGTAGACCTCGGTGACATGCTGAGGGTAAAGCTCCTCACAGATATCCTCAATGCTTACGCAGTCGAGGTCATAACAAGTGACCACTCCCTTGCAAACATTGAGGAACCTGTGAGGTTCCACCTTCACCGGTATATGAGTCGTATTGCTCAACGATATTTCGGAGATGGCCATTATATTTGAAGACTGTGTGTCAGTCGTGGTCTGAATCATGATGGTGCCATTACGCAGTTTCCTTATTGAAACTTCCGATTTTACTGCTCCATTTATCACTCTTTAGAGGATAAATGGGCTGACACGTTTCAGGCCTTCACTTTCATTCACACGAGACATCACCAGGAAGCGGTGCTGGGGCCTCACCACTTCCTGGCTTTTTTATCAAAACAGAGCTGGACGGCCTTATCAATATTACGGCCCTGTGAGGGGCCGGGCAGTGAGTTGCCAGCAGGGTTTGACAGTACGATGCCAGCGGCGACAAAATTATCGGCCATGCCGTAATAGGGGACAACCTACACAGTACTCGGATCGTAGACCCAGGGTGATCCAAGTTGGTACTACCACATATGGCCCTGTTAACTGTCCCGACGAGAGGCTATATACGACGCTAGACATGACAACCTTCGCATAGAGCATCGCCGAGACAGAGGTCATCGCAGCAAGTGGGTGTAGTAAAGTGCCAATTTTACGTCCGGGCCCTCATGAACGCAACCGATCTTTTCCCAAAGTAGGGTACCCGGTTATTGTCATCCCTAAGGCCCTTCTACTAAGGTATTGCAACCGGCGCACTTTCATTTAGGTGCTCAAGGCAGTGGTATCCAATAATAAACAAAGAAGAGCCGGGATAGTTGCCAAGGTCGTCAACGGAAAGGCCAAAGGCCTCTGTGCAGGATGAACGGTGGGGGAAAGGAATAAAAAGGTAAGGATAGATAAAGCGAAGGGGGAAGAGTGAAAAAAATGGGGAAAGTGAAGGAAGAAGAAAATGATGTGAAAGGAAAGATATAGGATACGTTTGTCCCACACGAGGTACGTCCTGTACAGAAGCCTCCCCTTTTAGTCGCTTCTTACGACAAGCAGGGGTTACTGCGGGACTATTCTAAACCCCGTCCCGCAGGGGGGAATGGATGCAGTTATTTGTTTTAATGATGGGGCTGCAAGCCGACCAAAGGTTTTAGAAAACATGGGAATTGAGCCTGGACATAACGCAGCTAAGGCACTTATGGGAACACAGTACGCTAGAGTTTATAAAAAATGAACATTTTTTTAAAAACATTTAATATTAGTATAAAGTTTCCTCTTTCTATCGATACCAAACACATAATAATTACTTTTATATTTGCTAGTCAAAATAAAATTTTACTATTCAATGTTGCATATTGTTTTGGGTCGCGTGTCGTTTTCAGTGAATCATTTCAAATGATTCATTTTTAATGAAAATATGAATTAAAGAAATTTGTTCACACGTGTAATTTATCATATTTATCATGTTGAGAATAATAAACTACTGTTTAATTTATTAAAATGGTACCACGTGCTGTTTTATTTTATATAACTCACCCATCACTGCTTATATTAAAACAAACATTCAAACTTTGTAATAGTCCAAAAATGGATTGGTTTGTTCGTCTTTCCACTTAAATACCATTTTTGAGAAATCATACAACAGTACAATGTCTATAAATATATAAATAAATCCTTGCATTAAATAAAAATTATTTAATTCTAATAGGGCCTACTTGGTCACACGGTTCATTTGTTTTAATTTTTCAATAATGATAGTTAACAATTAAGAAAAGTAGACCGACCTCCTTTTAACTTTTAAATAAAGTGTGAAATAATGATTCATTCTAATGAAATTAATGTTCTGACGTTTATTTTGTATTAATTTTCAATGACTCCCTGAAAATTATACGTGAGAACATGGCTTAACATACATAAAGTTTTATGGAAGACAAATTAAGTCCTTTCTAAATAATTATTTTTAGAAATCATAATATCACGTTTGGGAACATTACACATATAAATGCATATTTAAAATCCACACCAATAAATGAATACTAAATAAATTACACTTAACCTAGCAAAATATGTTAAAAATTACTTACGCGTTTCAACTATTGTATTAACACTGGCAACATTCGATGTGTTTTGAAGTTCTTGAAATGTTAGTTAACTTTAGCACCACAAATATATAACATAAACGAAAATTGAAATAAATTTTATCAACCCTTATTATTAAATCATACGCAACTATTCAAGAAATGTTTGTTGAATTTTAAAATAAAAATATTAAATTATAATAGTCATTATTAACCTTAGGCATATAAATATTTTAGAGTTTTGTCATGCATTATAAGATTTGCTATATTCATAACGTTCTAAAATCAAACCAAATTTGCACTAACGAGTATTCAAAATGCTCAAGATTTAGGACCACAAAACGTATAATAGAAGCCTACTAAAGGTTTTTTTTAAGACTTTGAAATACACGATTTCATCCATTTTTGTCTTTTTTATTAGAGAACATTTCGAAGATTCTTTTTGTGTCGTCTTGAGAGTTTGATTAAGATGTTTTATTCTAATAAATGTCCTAATACGACAGTATGTCTTTATTATTTTAGAGTGAATCAGTGGATATTTTTATGGGGAGATTTGCTATGATATTCCTGCTTCTAAATACACCATTCCCATGAATTAATGAAAATACAACTTCAAATTATTTTACAGTATCCATCCATTCTTCTGATGGTTCCCTTAGACCAGTGTTTTTGGTCAACGTTGATATCCAGGAATGATTATCAGGAGTGGTCATTGGTATCACTATAGTATTATAGTTACTAATATTAAATAAATTTATTAAATAAAATGTCTAAATCATTAATGAGAACATCACTGTTGTATTTTATAGTAGCCTATTAAAACAGATACTCGAGTGGTAAACATAATAAATTAACTAAATAAATACGATAAAATCACTACTAGGCAAACACTAATAATAAATGAAAGAACCGCCCGAAACACATGGACTGCACAACTGATGTGTACTGGGTGGCATAGGCTCGTGGCTGGCGTAAGCGATGACATCAAATTCTTTCAAATGACGCTACCTATCGATTCACTTTACATTGGTTCGAAGGGTATTTCAGGAAATAACTGGTAAAAAGGTGTCGTCAATTACTGTTTCATGTCGTCTACGAGATAAAGGTTCAAATTCATTCGTTGCTTTAAAGAAATCATTTCTGACAAAAGAAACCATGAAACTAAGAAGGCAATGGTGTTGTCAAAGGAAGCACTAGGGAATGGAGAGGTGGGGAAAAGTCCTATTCAGTGATGAGTCACGTTTTCAACTGTATTCCCACTGCAGTGTTCGTGTTTGGCGCACGAAAACTGAGCGATATATATCTGATTGCATCTCACCCAAAGTGCAAAAGGGGGACGGCTCTGCATTTCTGCTCAGGACACAGGTATTCTGCGCTTTATACCTGGCTCCATGAATACGGCTGCTTATCTAGAAACCATTCAGGAGATCATGCTACCCTCTGCTGCCAAATTGCATGGAAACTATTATGTGTATCAACAAGATAACTCTCCATGCCATAAATCACAACAAGCAATGGCGTGGTTTGAGGAACGGGAAATCCAGTTGTTACCATGGCCTGCACGGAGCCCAGACTTAAATACTATTGAAAACTTGGAATATGATGGCAGCTAGAGTTGTGCGTGCGGCTCCACGAAGCATCCCCGAGTTACGGCAGATACTCTCACAGGTGTAGAACATCACTGTTGCAGAGTGCCGAAAGCTTGTCAGTAGCATTCCAGCACGAGTTCGTGCCTGCATAAAGAGTCAAGGAGGCCCTATTAATAGCTAATAAAGTGTTGAGCCCTTTTTGGAAACATTTGTGTACCATACAATACAGTACTGTTTTTTTTTTACTGTAGTGTACGTATACAGTACGCAGCACGATTTGGAACAGTTTTTATTGTCCACACAGACAGTGCTTTATTTGTATCATGTGTCAAATTAGAATTAATATAGTTACTGTATATTTAGATTTTGTTTAAATACATACAGTTGTACTCCGAATGAAGGTATAACACGGCACACCTTGAACATCTACGATATTTAATACAATAACTTGCTCTAAACTGTCCTTCCATTAATAAAAAAAACACCTATTATTTTATTATGTGTTAGTGTTTTGTGCATAATTTCTTAAAAATATAAGAAGAAAACATGTGACGTTATTTGCCACCCTACCTTGTATTTCCCTATGTTTTCTACTTTTTGTGAACAATTTACAATTAATTTTCGCGTGAATTTAAGCACTTCGAAGTTAGGCCACACGCTGGTTGCCGGCCTAATTATTATTATTATTATTATTATTATTATTATTATTATTGTTTAATGGCCCATCGACACATCCGAGGTCATTAGGGCCTTGAAATATATTAAAAAACATAACCTGACTAATAATACTATTTACATCTATTAAATTAAATAAAAGGAAGGAACAACGTAACACATTGTTTTAAATAATCTAAATAAAGAATTTTGATTATTAGAAGAACACTTACCTTTTATTAAACCTATTAATTATCCCGTTAAGAAGTCTGTTGACTTATTTATAATGAACGTCAGCCATGTTTGATTTCAACGCATGCGCAGTTCTATCAAACAAGTGAGTAGCGGATTTGTTGTAAAAGAAGAGAGAAAAGCTCGATCTAAATAACTCAAAACAAGCGCGTTTTTTCAATTCTGACAGATGAAAATAAACATTTAATTCTTTAAGAAAAACACTTCACTTTCATTAGCATACAGTTCAATATTTATGTTAAACCTGCATTTTATTTGATTTTCCCTAGTCCATAGCCAACATTTTATCTTTTGGTTTTACATATATATTTGTTTACTCTTTGGACCTGGAAGTAAAGAATAGAACCTTTTTATTATTATTATTATTATTATTATTGTTTAAACGGCCCATCGACACATCTAGGTCATTAGGGCCTTGAAATATATTAAAAACATAGTAAAATCTCCATAGGGGAAAGAGATAAAACATTCACCATCTGAGACACTCCATAGGAGTGCTCAAATGGGTTCTTGGTATAAATTAAGTGATACACCTGCTAAAAAAAAACCACAAGTGTATCACTCCAATAAAAAGACTAAACAAACATATTAAAATATAACACGTTAAAAAGACAAAACATGTTAAAATGATAATACGTTAAAAAGACAAAACAACATGTTAAATTGTAATAAAACTGTTAAAAAGATCCCAATATCAGATAATATCCAAAAGAGCCACTTTATAAAAGTGACTCAAATGGCATTAAAAAGATCCGCCTGGCGTATAAAACGGAGTAAACAAATAACTCCATCCGCACTATCGCGTAATAAAAAACGTAGGTCACCTTTAAAATCAAGAGCCAGGCGGATAGGGGCATATGTACGACACTCCACCAAAATGTGATACACACTCAGAGGAGCATCGCAAAGCTCACACACTGGGGGTGGGTCCCCTCTCAATAAAAACCCATGGGTCAATGATGTGTGTCCGACGCGGAGTCTTGTCACGATGACCTCCTCTCTTCTAGACTTTCGTATAGAAGAGGGCCATCGCGACACACCGTCCCTGATGGACCGCAGCTTGTAATAGAACCTTTTTAAAATTTGGTTTTGGAATATTTTTTATAAGAAACGAGGTCTTCTTCTTCTGAGTGGGTTTTAGCATGGAGCCAAATCTGCGAAGCTCTAATTAAAATTATTTTAAGGTGAATTAAAGTACACGTGGTAAAATGGAAAGCTAAGTGTGTGTACAAGAACTAGATTGTTTATTTTCGTTTCAATTTGCGTAAGAATTCGAATTACTAAGTGTAACAAATCTCTGAAGTTTGTGTCAATATGGACTAATTCAGTGGTGAGGTCAAGCCAACTCTTAACCTATAAATTATTATTATCATTTTTGTTTCTCCTATAAAATCTGAATTCATTTACTTTCAGAAAGACAGACTAATGTAGAGAATTAATTAACATTTCATTTTATGTATAATTATTAATTTTTTTATTATTATATATTCTTTTTTTTTCTTGTCTCAACAATACTGTTCTATACTTAGTTAAATTAGCATTATAATTACCCGGAATTCCATAGGTAGGCTTGGGATTTGGTAAAGGGGGAAACAACAATAAATCCACAAAAGTGCCAACAATTGTTATTTCATACATTTTTATATTGTCTAAATTACATTTTGTTCCAACAAACCATTTTATCTGAATTGTTCATGTTTTAGTTTTTAAGTTTACCCAGTGGTCTCGAGTATTGAGAGTCTTAGTGCCACTGACTGAACTAACCGAGGTAAATTTTCTTTTTTTCTTTTAATTATTTTTCTCCTAGATACTAGGTGTGGCGCCAACAAAAACACAATCTTTATACATCTTGATGTTAACTGTTGTTTATGTTAACAAGATACAGAAGACAATTATATTAGACACAAATAATATAATAATTTATACAATATATAAAATATAACAATATATATTTTTTATTACAAACACTTTGAAGGTCCAAAAGTGATTGTGTACGTTCAGGATTAGTGTATTTATGTATGGTTTGAATATTACTTCAATATGTCAATTATCAATGGTTTTCATGGCATCCAATTTCAATAAGTTTCTAATATCACTGGTGACCTATGTTTTGGTAACTAGTGTATGTAGCACCATACCGTGATATGATGAATGTTTGTTCCAGTATGGGCTGGAAGTCGAAGCTAGTTTGTTGGGGCCGGCGTAGTCGGATTGGTGGTGGGCGCATACACAATTTACAAGTATATGCGTCCAGATGACGACGACAACAATGACTGCAACGACGACGTAGATAACGTAGACAAAGAAGGTGAAGATGATTATATTATTGCTCACCGACCACCCATCGAGTTAAGATCGTTTTGTCTTTTAGGGCCAATCCCACGTAAGTACAAACCTGCATTTTGGTAGGCTACCCAAATTTAAAATTAAAGATAAAATCGTATAGTTTTAATTTTACAAATTAGGAGTATTTGATAAATGGGTCAAATTATTTTTATAACCCATTCAGAAAGCTTTAGTATTTTGTGGGTGTTTATAATCTGCTAAAACTAGAGATTAAATCGACCTCGAGCATATTTTCATTTAATAACGATGTGTTCTTACGAACTAAAGCAGTAAAATATCTAAATTAAAAAAATATGTCACTTGAATTCATCAATGAATATTTCGATTATAGTTTTTTACTTGCTTAATTTTCTATTGTTTTATAAATTTAATGAATTATCTTGTGTTAATATAAAGTTTGTCCGAGTAAAAGCTTTAAGACAACAAGTTAGAAAAATGCAATTGTTTAGTAAGCTTTACACAAAGTTGTCATTAACGTTGCCACCAAACGTAAGGTTCTGCAATCCGTGAGGCCATGATTTTATTTGGTGAGATGGTGTTCCCTTCTCAACACCAATCTTAGATAACACGTTCTCTATAGTCAATGATAACGTAACTGGGTAACGATTGATTCAGTCGGTGGTCTCGTAATTTATGTTTCTTTTTTCTCCCCGTTGTTTATATCTACCTTGTAGCACTGCAGTCAGGGCACCCGGGATTTACATGTTTCTCTTCTTTCTCCTTATCTACATCTATGGCTCAATTTTATTTATAATGGATATATCTGACAGATAAAATAAATTAGATCTACTTTTCGTATCCATACGACGAATCAATTTTTAATGATATTATTCACAGGGTACCTATAAAAATAACACTGATTATATAATAAAATATTATTAATACTGAACCGAAAAAAGTTGGTATTATTTAAAAGGTGCTCTTCACTTCAATTCATCAGAAGCCTACCGTAGTTCATACCTACCCACATATACATTAGCTACCTCCATATAACAACGTGATTCATTAGCTACCTCCATGTAACATCGTGATTCATTAGCTACCTCCATGTAACATCGTGATTCATTAGCTACCTCCATGTAACATCGTGATTCATTAGCTACCTCCATGTAACATCGTGATTCATTAGCTACCTCCATGTAACATCATGATACATTAGCTACCTCCATATAACATCATGATTCATTAGCTACCTCCATATAGCATCATGATTCATTAGCTACCTCCATATAACATCGTGATTCATTAGCTACCTCCATGTAACATCGTGATTAAATTAGCTACCTCCATGTAACATCGTGATACATCAAAGCTCCTGATCCATGTAACATCAAGATACATCAGAGCTCCAAATCCATTTAACATCATGATACACCAGAAGCTCCTGATCCATGTAACATCATGATTCATTAGCTACCTCCATGTAACATCAAGTGTTCCTCACACTACACGTGCGTTGCTGTTGATTGTTCATGTTACCGTTAGATACAGATTCAACCATAGGTAATATAGTCTTACGATCACGAGCACAGCTCCTGTTGGCCTCAGATTGTAGCTCAGGTATGGGCATTGACCGGGGCGTCGAGCTTCGGACGCTGACAGCCATCTGCGAGAGAATTACGTTAAGACCCCTGTTAAACTTGAGTTGAGAGGCGTGGCAGACATGTTATGGAACGCACTAGCATGATCATTGAAGACAGCAGCTTTGGTCAGGGACAATGTATAAATCGCTGTTTAGTTCTCAAATAGGTTAAAACTTTCTGCTGTGAGCATATAAAAAAATATATATTTGTTAGAGGAATGTTAAAGGAAATCTTTCGACTTCGTTTTAAACGTGAACCATTTCTTGATTACTGAGGTGGGCCCTCTTAAGACGTGTTTGTCTGGTTGCTGTACCACCAACATGCAGGGGCTTGCCAAACATAGACGCGTTTGTCTGGTTGCTGTATCGCCATTATGCAGGGGACTTGTCACAAGCAGGTAGCGCGTGTTAACGCAGGGCTCTTAACTGGGTCATAGTAAGACTTAATACGCCTCAAGTGTGGCTGAATATAATGGGATTATGAAACTGTTCCATATACCTGGTTTGAAACCCTATGATCCTTGACGTGATGCGCGGTACGAGTGTCACGTCGCTTGAATGCTGCATGGATTACTTTTAGCACCGCGTCTTACTACCGTTCATGTTATTGGGTTACAGTTGCAGAGCATATGATTCGAAGGTAGAATACGAGAGTAGATGTAAGTTTATCTAACTCGCATCTAGGTCCCGTATTACGTGCGTTGCTGAGTACGAGGACTGGTTTTCTAGTGATGTATCGATCGGAGTAAGTTCACCGTTCGCAGCTGCTGTAATCTTGATGGATAACTTCCACCCTCACGATGCGGGTATCCCCTGATCTTAATCCTGTTCGTAAGCTGCACTCTTAACAAGGGCTTAAGAACGTAGCTTTAGGGTTTACACGCATGAACATCTGTGCAAGATGAACTATGAACTTTCCAAGTCATAGAGTCACACGTTCTGTGGCGGGTGTGGCTTAGAATACTCTCGTTCCCTATATATAGAGCTAACCCTTCTCGATGAAAACATTAGTTACTATATACATTCTAGAGGAAAATATCTCTGCAAACAATAAGGTGGTTCGCTATGTTGATCGAGTGATGAAATAGTATTCATATTCAAGGAGGTGAGCGTTCTACATCTTGAACCCTTTGAGGAGGCCAACTACAAGTTTCTTCCTCCATTCAAGATCGATAACCTCTCCGCATCGAGCAGGAGGAATGTAGATTGGACGAGTGAGTATTATCACGGGCTATCTTGGGCGATGGAGAAGTACAGTACTCGAATCTTCGTTCTATCATAATTTATCATCTAGAGCGGTACACATCGCGGTTATCAATCTATATTAAAGGAACTGAGAAAATGACGTGGTTACAGAGTATCATCGCCGACGATAGTGTAAGTATAACTTTTGTGAGCTAGGCAAACTCGGCTGCCCTTCTCTGAGTAAGCTTAAAAAACTGTACGAGGTAGACAAGTGTTCTACTCATTCCGGTAGTATCTACTCGTGCGCCACGGAAAATGTGTGACTACTCAACGAATGGTTTAAGTCTGATCAGACAAGACTTTTGCGATCTGACTAGGTGAGGATGTGTAAGGGGAGTACGCAGTGTAACTAATTCAAATACTGTTGACCTCCATAATCTAGTTTTTTAAAATTTAAAGCAAACTCAAAAACTTTTTTAGTAAATTGACTAGTTATCAAACTACATGAACAGGAAATTGTAAAAGTTAATATATCTGAAAGGGTCAATTTTTTTCTGACAGTTATAACACAATGACAGTATTTAACTTTTGCTTAAAAAGTCAACATCGGACAGGACATTTGTAAAAAAGTTAATATATCCGATTTCTTGTATACATTTTTAGCCGTCTCTCTTAATTACAAAGGTAATTTGAAGTCAATTTGTATTCTGAAAAGTTATAACACGATGGCAGTATTTAACTTTTAGGCTGTCAACATTGAGGGAAAAAACGTAAATATATTTTTTATGTTTAGATCAGAATTGCCACTTTAAATCAAGTGTAGCATTTAGCTTCACTGTTGAATGTTTCTTTGTTAGATTGTTTGCTCACGCTAGCTAAAGTTTTGTATTTTTAATTGGTTGAAAAGATCAACAAAGCTTGTTAATTTCAATAGTTTGTCTCGATAGGATTCTCTCATATTATTTAAACTTGGTTTAATCTAGATTTAGAATTTAAGGCTTAGATATAATGCTCAAAACTTTTACACATTTGTATTAGAGTGGCACGTATAAATTTTAATTATAGGTTAACGGATATAATCGATTTAGATAATTTTGTAATATTCTAAGTCTTATCTGTTATTGACGAAACACCTTACTGTTTGCTGAGATATATTCCTATAGAATGTAGATAGTAACGCAGATCAAAATGTAAAATTAGGTTAACATATTGTCAAATAATATTTTTTATTGTGGTTTAAAGGCCATCGACACATCGAGGTCATTAGGGCCTTGAAATATATTTAAAACATAATAAATCCCGATAGGGAGAGATATAATCATTCACCACCTGAGACACTCCATAGGAGTGCTCAAATGGCTCAAAGTACAATTGATGAAACACCTGCTAAAAAAAAACCACGGGTGTATCACTCTAATAAAAAACAAAACAAACATATTAAAACAATATATTAGTTAAAAAGACAAAACT
Source organism: Timema cristinae (assembly GCA_039000515.1). Classification (NCBI taxonomy): domain Eukaryota; kingdom Metazoa; phylum Arthropoda; class Insecta; order Phasmatodea; family Timematidae; genus Timema; species Timema cristinae. The sequence continues at coordinate 36,578 of JBCFYV010003415.1, forward strand.
AACATGTTAAAATAGTTATTTTATTAAAGTTTGTTAAAATGGATAAACGACAAGACAAACACATTAAAGTATACTAAAATGTTAAAAAGGTCTCAATATGAGATAAAATCCAGATGAGCCACTTTATAAAAGTGACTCAAAGGGCACTAAAAAGATTCGCCTGGCGTATAAAATGGAGTAAACAAATAACTCCTTCAGCGCTGTCGCGTAATAAAAAACGAAGGTCACCTTTAAAATCAAGGGCCAGGCGAATAGGGGCATATCTGCGACACTCCACCAAAATGTGGTGCACACTAAGGGGAGCATCGCAAAATTCACACACTGGAGGTGGATCCCCTCTGAGTAAAAATCCGTGGGTTAGAAATGTATGCCCGGCGCGGAGTCTCGTCACGATGACCTCCTCTCTTTTTAGACTTTCGTATAGAAGAGGGCCATCGCGATACACCGTCCCTGATGGACCGCAGCTTGTTCTGAGCAGGGTCGAGACCCACTGCTCGTGCCAGGTGCGTAAGACTCCACGCCGAACATAACCCTTTAGATCTAAAAACATGACACCCAGACTCGCCTCCGGAGGCAGGCGTTGCTGCCTCCTTGGCTGCCTGGCCCCGCCATTCATTTCCTGGAAGACCAGCATGACCAGGGATCCAGCAAAAGGCGAGCCGGGGTGATTAATGAATCATGAATCAATTTTAAAAATTTGCTCATGTATCATCTGCACGAGGGGATTCCAGAGTAGAGAGTGGACAATGCCAACAGAGCACTCATGGAATCTGTGCAGATGAGGACAGAACGGTGACTACTTCGGTAAACAAAACACAAAGATTTAAAAATGGCATATAATTCAGCCGTAAAAACACTGGTTTCTTTAGGTAAACCAAATTTAAAATTGGATCCTTCCACAACAAAAGCACATCCCACGGAGGCTCCAGATTTAGAGCCGTCAGTGTAGATGCGCTCGAATCCATGAAAGCGAGTGGAGAGGAGCTCATTAAAGGTCCTCTCATATACAAAGTTTGGGGTGGTCGCTTTAGGGAACTTGGCAAGATCAAAATGACATTGAGGTAGGCGTATCTTCCAGGGAGAAACTCGACCTGGGATGTGGGGATAGCCTTTGGCAGCACTATCCCACACGTGTCGAAAATCGAAAGCATCAGGATCCCAACCGGCCTTGTACTACGCCATTTGGTTTCATACAAGACACGGTTAGGGGGATGAAACACAGAACGATAGGCAACATGCTGCGCCATGCAATGAAGTTTTCGACACGTAAGATGCCAAGAAGATAGGACCGCCGGTAAGAAAGAGGCGGCTCACCGGCGTCGGCACAGATGCTGACGACTGGACTGGTACGAAAGGCACCAGTAGCCAGTCGAAAAGCCAGCATGGTGGACACTATCTAGCATCTTTAACGCCGAGGGTCTAGCTGAGCCATAAACAAAGCTCCCCTAATCTAGTTTAGATCTGACCAGGGCCCTATCAGGCGCATCAAGGTTTCCCTATCAGCACCCCAGACCGGCCGCTAACCACTTTGAGCAAATTCAATGCCTTGATACACCTCACTTTCAGGTCTTTGATGTGGGGGATCCAAGTTAGTTTAAAATCGAATAAAAGTCCCAGGAACCTTACGGTCTCGGAGACAGGTAAAACAACGTTGTTCATTAAAATATTGGGGGCTGGCTGTATTCCGCGTAATCTATGGAAGTGGACGACAGTCGCTTGGCCGCAGAGAAACGAAAGCCATTACGAGATGCCCACAACCATAGATTGTTTACAGCGAGTTGTATCTGTCGTTCAGCCCTGTGGAGACTTGATGAACTGCAATAAATTGCGTAGTCATCACAAAAAGGCATGAACGAACAGGTGAGCGCAGGTTGTCCACAATACTGTTTATCGCGATAGCGAACAACGTACAGCTCAGAATACTACCTTGAGGCACCCCATTTTCTTGAATAAAATCATCGGATAAGGTGTTATTCAACCTTACCCGGAAGTGTCTATCCGACATAAAATTAAATATAAAAGAAGGAAGGTTTCCTCGAAACCCCCAATTAAAAAGTGTTTTCAAAATGCCGTACCGCCAGGTGGTATCGTACGCTTTCTCCAGATCGAAGAAGACAGCAAAGAGGTGCTGTTTATGGAGGAAAGCGTCACGAACAGCAGTCTCAAGGCGAACAAGGTGATCCACCGTTGATCGGTTACGGCGAAAGCCACATTGCATATTTGGGTAGCAGATTGCGGGATTCTAGATACCATATAAATCTTTTTATTGATACTTTTCTCTAATATTTTGCATACACAACTAGTTAAGGCTATCGGTCTATAGCTATTTGCTCTAATTTATCCTTGCCAAATTTTATATATTGGGATAACGGTTGCTTGCTCCATAGTGTTGGGAATTGACGAGATTCCCAAACACAATTGTAGAGGTCTAAGAGAACGCCCGTCCAGCAGGGGACAGTTGGCGCAACATTTCGTAATGGATATCATCCGGGCCAGAAGTTGTATTGCCCGCTGGGACAGGGCTAGGTAATTTCCCTCTTTTACTAAAGGGGGAGTTATAAATCCTCCCCCCCGACTTTGGCCAAAATCAAAATAAGGCGCTCGATGCTGAGCTTACCACCGCGAAACTCGTTAGAGTAGCCGCAGTGCTAGAAATAGAGGCGAACATCGAGCCAATAATTTGAACGACCTCCACAGGGGAGGAGACAAGCGAATCGTTAGACATGAGGGCAGGTTACACTTTTTAATTGAATTTTTGCTACTACTTAATTTACGAATATGTCCCAAATTTTAAATTTGTGGGAGTGGTAATTGTAAGGGTTTGGGAAATAAACTGACTTCAAGACTCTTTCTGCTTTCTCGAATAACACGCGAGCTCGAGCGCGTAGAATTCGGAATGACTCCAGATTCCTTTAGTGGGGCTCGATGGAATAGACGTAGGACCCTTCGACGGTCAGAAATAGCCAGCGACACCCCTCGTTCCACCAGGAACATGATGGTGGCGCGAATTTGGCGAGGATTTAGGGATGGAAGCCCTCGCCGCCGCGATGACCGTCGAAGTAAAATGCCCAGCCTTACCATCGACGTCAGGATGTCGGGATTCACTAAATACGGCGAGCTCGCGGAATCTATCCAGTCAGGCACGTTTAGCACCCATTGGTATTTGCGCCGTACTGGGAGGATCTTTAAGAGGTGTAAGCAGAATTGGAAAATGATCACTGCCACATGGGTCCGAGTGGACCTCCCAAAGGAAGTGAGCAGCGATCCCGGGACTACATAAGGTTAGGTCGATGGCAGAGGATACACCATTAAAGGTAGAGAAGTGTGTCTGGGTCCCGGTGTTCATTAACACCAGGTTTCCCGAGACAAGAATATCCTCTACATCCACCCAGGGGCGTCTGTAAATTAGACCCCCACACCAGGTTATGCGCGTGTTAAAATCCCCCAAGATTATATAGGGGGCGGGAATTTAGTATTAAAGGTGGCCTCTAGAGTCCTCTTGGGAACACGCTCCCCCGGGTGGGAGGTAAATGCAGCTATTGTTACTTCCAAAGGGAGGGAGACTGACAGCAATCACTTGGAGATCAGAAACAATATTAATATTCTCATGATATATAGTGCTTCGTACGAATATAGCCACACCTCCGCTAGCCCGATAAAAGGAAGGCTTAGTCGGTACGATACACATCGTACCCACAAAGCTTCGGGTTGTCATTGGGCGGAAGTGGGTCTCCTGCAAACACAGATGGAAGGATGCAGGAAGAAATTTGTTGTTTAATTTTCTTCTATACGAGCATAGAAACCCCTAATATTCCATTTAGTAGCGTCATACTTAATTAATATAATATTTAGTTATCCTCGCAATCACTGTACACTATCCTTTATAATAAAAATTGGTTGAGGGCCTTCTTAGGTCCCTCTTGCCTTTCCAGTCTCTCCGGACCTCCCGCTTCATGAGAGGCTTCGTTTTATTTTGGAGAGACTGGGTAGTGGGGTTTCTTGAGCGAAGGCTTTGTTAAGGCCTTCGACGCTTTTTTAAATATTATTTATTTCGGGGCGGTCACTCGCTTGGTCCTTCTTCAAGGCACCAGTGGGACTCGCCTTAGCGGCCTCACCTGTTCCGCAACTCGTCCCCACCTCCGGAAGCACAAGGTGGGTGTGAGAGGCTCAACAACGGCCGCCCTTGATTTAGTACCCCGAGGTGGGCTCGAGGGGATTTCCCGAGGTGGGCTCGGGGGGTTCCGCGAGGAGGTCCTCCTCGGTGGTAATAGGGGGGGGAGACGACCGTTGTGGCGGTTTGGCCTCCTTTAAAATTTAAGGCGCCACAGAAGTTGGCGCGGGATCAACATAAGTGTCTCGAGAAGAGACCAATGGCAACTGGTCGCGTTGGCTCCTTAGCAAGATTAACTGCGCAATGGCAGTTGGGACAGTTATATTTTTACTGACAATCCGGCTATATGAAGTTTGAAATACCGGAGCTTGACTTGATAAGTATTCCTTGCGTGCCTGGGCATATGAGATCTTCTTCTCAATTTGTATCTCCAGACTTTCTTCTCTACCTTCCATTTTGGACAGGCCCGAGACCAGGGGGAATGCGGACCCTTGCAGTTGACGCAGTATTTAGGAACTCGCATGGTGTTTCATGAGCCTCCTGTCCACAATCCGCACAGGTTGGCTTTCCACGGCATCGCAGCTTCGTATGCCAAATTCCTGGCACTGAAAACAGCGCCGAGGGTTAGGACATAAGGCCGGACCCTGACACGTGGAAGCCTGCTCGGACCTCCTTCGGAAGGGTAGGAAGTCGCAAATGTGAGGATATACGTATCCGTCTTCTTTTCTCGTCCATTCTTTTTTGTGACAATACGGTACACTCGTGACATGCTGGGGAAAGCTCCTCACAGATCTCCTCAATGCTTACGCAGTCGAGGTCATAACATAGTGACCACTCCTTGCAAACATGAGGAACTGTGGGGCTCCACCTTCACCTGTAATATTTGCCGTATACTCAACGGTATTTCGGAGATCGCCATATTATTTGAGGATTGTGTGTCGGTCATAGTCTGAATCATAATGGTGCCATCACGCAGTTTCCTTATTAAAACGTCAGATTTGCTGCTCCATTATCACTCTTTCGAGGATAAATGGCTGGCACGTTTCAGATCTACTTTCTTCTAACTCGGACATCACCAGGAGCGGGGCTGGGGCCTCACCACTTCCTGCTTTTTATCAAGAACAGGCTTGGCAGGCCTTACCCGTTTCCGCCTCTTATCATTAATACGGCCCTGTGAGGGGCCGGGCAGTGAATCCAGGGAAAAACCCTTGGCAGACTGCCAAGGGACAGTAAGGTTCACTTGAAAAATAAACTCTTTCATAGGGGGAGGACAACCTGAAAAAGGGCCCGGGATGGGAAGACCCAGGTTGATCCCATTTGGGGTTCTACCACATAGGGCCCTGTTAACTTTTCCCGCGAGAGGCTCCATACCGCTAGACTTTGACAACCTTCAAGGGAGCATCGCCGGAAGAGAGAGTCACCGCAGTAAGTGAATGCGGGAAAGTGCTAATTTTACGCCCGGGGACCCTCATGAACGCAATGGGTTTCTTTTCTCAAGGTGAGGGTACCCGGTTCATCCCAAAGGGCCCTTCTACCAAAATACAACCGGCGCATTTTCATTCGGGAACCCCCCCCCCCGGGCAGGGGTATCCAATAATAAACAGAGAAACCGGGTTAGTTGCCAATTTCGTCAACGGAAAGGCCAAACCCTGTCCCTTTACGGGGGGGGAAAGGAAGAAAAAGCTGGGGATAGAAAAAACGGGGGGGAAAGATTTGAAAAAAAGGGAAAGTGAAGGAAGATAAAGAGGTAAAAAGATTTGGGATAGTTTGTCCCACACGATACACCCCTCACAAGCCTCCCCTTTTATCCCTCTTACGACAAGCAGGGGATACTGCGGGACTTTCAAAAATCCCCCGACCCGGGGGGAACTTAATTCTAAATCAAATTCCTCCTTACTTACGACTATTATAGAATTTTTTCCCTTAATGGTTTTGGGTTTTAAAATCCTGTTTAGAAGTACCCCCCAACCCCAAAAAGTGATGTATTACACGTTCTATGAGGGTGAACGTTGGTGTTCACCCAAAACTTATATATAATCATTGTATGCACCGAAGGAAAATTTTTTTTTATTATTTATATTTTTCTTCCTGAAGAAAAGAATTTAATTTTTAATAATCTTTTACGAATATATATATATGTAGATCATTGAAATTTTTTAAAATATACACATTAAATAAGAGGTTGTACTATTTATTTAACATTAAGTTCACGATCCTGTTAAAAAGATGAAAAAAGGATATTTTTAAATATTTATTATTTTTTTGAGGCCCGTCGACACAGTAAGGTCTTTAAAGGCCCTTTTTAAAATAAATTAAACACATTGAAATCCCCAATGGGAAAACATCACATAGTCCACCTGTTAAAATAAACATGGAGAGATAAAATATAAACATAAATACAATAAAAACATTTTTAATTAATTTAAAAACATTATTCCCCATTATGAGAAAATGCCCATTTGAACACTCCATAGGAGCGCTCAAATGGGCTTTTAAGAATAAAAAAAGTGATACATCCCGTGCAAAAAAAACCCACAGGGTATACACTAGGGTTAAAATTACAAAACAACTATTAAAATTAACACATTAAAATCCAAAAACGTGTTAAAAAAATTTACATTTAAAAAGACAAAACAAAATATTTAAATATCTAAAATGTTAAAAAAAAACTCAAAAAGAGAAATCCAGGGTGGGGTCACTTTATAAAAGTGACTCAAATAGCATTAAAAAGACCCCCTTCGTTAAAACGAAGTAAACATATAATCTCCATCCGCCTATCCGTAGTAAAAACCGAGGGGCAAACCTTTAAAAATTTTGTGCCAAGGCGATAGGCAATTGCGACACTCCACCAAAATGGGTACACACTAAGGGGAGCATCGCAAAACTCACACACTGGGGTGGGTCCCCCCTCAATAAAAACCAGGGGCAACGCTGTGTTTCCGACGCGGAGCCTTGTTAAGATGACCCCTCTCTTCTGGACTTTTTGTATAGAAAGGGGCCACCGCGACACAACCCGGGCCCTATGGACCGCAAACTTGTTCTGAGCAGGGGTCGAAACCCACTGCTCGCCAGGTGCGTAAGGACCCCACGCCCAACATAACCCTTTTGATCTAAAACATCACACCCATACTCGCCTCCGGAGGGAGGGGTGCCGCCTCCTTGGGCCGCCTGGTCAACCAGTTCATTTCCTGAGAGACCGGCGTGACCAGGGGAAACCAGCAAAAAGGGGAGCCGGTTGCTTAATGAAAACAATTTTAAAATTTGCTCCTTATCATCGCACAGGGGATTCCGAGTAAAGGGGGGACAAGCCAACAAGCACTCATGGAATCCGTGCAGATGAAACAAACGGGCACTTTCGATACACAAAACACAGAGATTTAAAAATGGCGTATAATTCACCATAAAAACACTTGGGTTCACCAGTAAACCAAATTAAAATTTTTCCCCCACAACAAATGCCATCCCACGGGAACCCCACAATTGGGCATCCGTATAGATCCTCAAAGCCCTGTAAGCGAGTGGAGAGGGGGCTCATTATTCCTCTCATATTAATCGGGGGGGTGGTCGCTTTAGGGAACTTGGGAAGATCATAAAGCATTGGGGTAGGCGAAACTTCCAGGGGAAAAATCACCTGGGTTTTGTGGATAACCTTGGCAGGACTTCCCACACGTTCGAATACCGATACAATCCCAAAAACCCAACCGGGGGCCCTTTTCAAAAAGCCATTTGGTTTCATACAAGCACGGTTAGGGGGGTGGAAAAACAGGGCGGTAGGCAACAAAAAGCTCCGGCATTTTCATTTAAGTTTTGAAACAAAATGCCAGAAGATAGACCGCCGGTAAGAGGGGAAAGGGGGGCTCAAACCGGGCCCTCGGGAAAGATTCTGACACGACGGGACGAAATGCCAGAGCCATCGTATGCCAGCAATGGGGACAAAAAAACCAGCATCTTCTAAACGCGAAGGTCCGCTGATGCATACAAAAACTGCCCTAATCTAGTTTGGGTCTTACCAAGGCCCAATACACGCATCAAGGTTTCCCTATCAGCCCCCCAGTACCGGGCCGCTAACCACTTTTAAGCATTGAGTGTTTTAGTCTTTTATGCCCCCTCGCTTCGGGTTCTTTGATGGGGGAATCCAGGTTTAATTTAAAAATAAATATAAAAGCCCCAGAAATTTTAGGGTCTCCGAGACAGGTAAAAACAACGTTTTCCCAAAAAAAACCCGGGGGCCTTGTTTTTCCACGTAATCATGGAAGTGGCGACCCGGACGTTTTGGGCTGAAAAAGCAAAACCCATTACGCGATCCCACCCCCAAGATTGTTGACAGAGAGTTGTATTTGGCCGTTCACCCCTGGGGAGACTCATGAACACAAAAAATTGCGTAGTCATCACAAAGAGCATGAAGGGACAAAGGTGTACTTTCCACAATGCCATTTATTAAAGGGCAACAACGCACAGCTTAAAATACTGCCGGGGGCCCCCCATTTTCTTGAATAAAATCATCGGATAAGGTGTTGTTTAACCTTCAACCGAAGTGTCAAATCTGACAAAAATAGCTATAAAAACAGGGGGGTTTCCCCCGGGAAACCCCCAGTTAAAAAGGTTTTTTAAATGCCGTACCGCCATGTTATCTTTACCTTTCCCAAGTAAAAAGAAAACTGCCAAAAGTTTGCATTTTTAGGGAGAAAGGCTCACGAAACTCCGTCTCGAAAAGGGGGACGAATGATCCACCGTAGATGGGTTGCGGCGAAAACCACAATTGAATTTGATAGTAGATTCGGATCTAAATACCATATTAATCGTTTTTTTATCATTTTCCCAATATTTTGCATACACAACTATTTAAAGGGCTAGGTCTAAAACTAGTTGGTTCTAATTTTTCCTTGCCACTTTTATATAGGGGATAATTTTTTGCTTGCCTCCACATGTTGGGAACTGACGAGATTCCAAACACTATTGTAGAGGTCCAACAAACATGCTCGCCCAAAGAGGGGTAACTTCGAAAACATTTCATATATTGTCGTCGGGGCCCAGGAGCTGTGCTACCCCGGGGAAAAGGGCATAGTCATTTCATCTAAGTAAAGGGAGTTGTAATCCCCCCCTGACTCTGACCAAAGTCAATAAAGGCGCTCTATTTCCGCTTAAGCGCTGAAAAACTCATTTGAGTAGCTTGCAGTCTAGAGGGGGCCCGGTGAAAAATAGACCCAATATATTTTGGGGGGACCTCCACAGGGGAGGAGACAAGCGTACCATTTGACATGAGGGGCATTATTTATTGATGGTATTTTTGCTACTCCAAATTTTAAACGAATATTGTCCCAATCCTTATTTGGGGGGTGGAAATTGTAAGGGAAATTATAAACTGCCCTCCAAGACTCTCTTCTGCTTTCACGAAGATACGGGGGAACCCCGATGCCCCGCATAAAACCGGATGATTCTAGATTTTCCAAGGTAGGCGCCGATGGAAAGACTAATCTCTTCGACGGGCAGAAATATCAATTTCCCCTCCCCTTCACCAGTGAACAGGGGGGTGGGGCGGTTTGGCGAATTTAGGGATAGATTCCTCGCCGCCATGATGAAACCCTCGAAGTAAAATGGGGAATAATTTAAAAATCGACGTCCGGGGAAAGGGGGTTTTAAAAAATACGGCGAGCTCGCGAAATTTACCCAGTCAGCACGTTTAACACCCATTGTGGGGCACGGCTATACCGGGAAAGGGGCTTCTTACGAAAGCAGAATGGGGAAATGATCGCTGCCACATAGATCCGAGTGGACCTCCCAAAGGAAGTGGCCCCGATCCCGGGGCTACATAAGTTTAGGGCGATGGCAAGGATACACCAGTAAAGGTGGGGGAAATTTTTCTGGTCCGGGGTTTATTAATAAACCCGGTTTCCACAAGAATACCTCTACCATCCTCCTCGCGGGCGTCTGTATAATTAGACCCCCAACACCGGTTTTGTCGGGTTTAAAATCCCCCAAGTTAAAAATAGGGCGGAAGTTGTTTAAAGAGGGCCCTAGGCTCCCTTTTAAAAACGGGTTACTTGGGGGAGGTAGATGCACATACAGTTACTTCTATTTGGAATGGAACTCTCGCAGCAATCACTTAATCAGATACAATATTTATAAACTTATTATTATATTTCCCACGTGCAAGTTTTAGCACACCCCCCCGCTTAGCCGATCCCAAAAAATGCTTGCGGGACGATATACATCGACCCACAAGGGATCGCTGTCATTGGGGAAGGGGTTTTCCTCAAACACAATATGGGAAATGCAGGGAAGAAATTATTAATTTTAATTTCCCTACACAGCATTAAAAACCCCTACAATTCCATTGAAATAGCGCATTAGTACAAATATAAATTTATTCATGCCACCATTTCCATGTCACAACTCTTGTTTAAAAAATTGGTTAAGGGCCTTTTTTTGGTCCTCTGGCCTTGCCAATCTCTCCTGGGCCTCTCGTTTCAAGAAGGCTTTTTTTTCTCCGGAGGAACTTGGGGGTTGATTCTAAGCGCGAAGGTTTGTTTCACCTTTGGCACTTTTTTTCTTACTATTTTTTCCGGGGACACCTCTCTGGGCCTTTCTCCAGGACCAACAGGATTCGCCTTTGCGCCCCCAACCCCCCTTTCCCCCACCCTCCAACCTCCGGGGACCCAGAACCAGAGCGGACAACCAACAAAAGGGCCCCAATTTTTTTTTTTCCCCCGGCTGGGTTTGGGTGGGTCCCGAGGTAGGTTCGGAGGAGGGCCCCCTGGTTTGGGGACGGAGGTCCCCGAGGGGCAGTCGGGTGTTCCCCGAGGAGGGCCTCGGCGGGACGGGGGGGGAGACGACCTATGTTGAGGTTTCGCCTCTTCTAGCAATTTTGGCGCACCTTATTGGCGCGTTATTATTTGGGTTGGGCTCGATAGGACTAAAAGGCACAGTCTGTAGAAGGCTTGCGAGATTAATCGTGGGAATACAGTTGGACAGTTGAATTCTACGCAATTTGGGTGTAGAGGTTTAAATACGGGACCTGACTAGAGTGTATTCCTTTTGTGCCTGGGGATATGAGATCTTCTTTTCGAGGATGTACTCCAGACTTTTCTCTACCTTTTCCCTTTTTGGGCATGCCCGAACCAGGGGAGAATGCGGACCCTTGCAGTGACGCAGTGCTTAGGAGACCACATTGTTTCGTGCCTCCTTCCGCAATCCGCACATTGCTTGCAACGCATCGCAGCTTCGTATCCCAACTTCCTTGCACATGAAGCAGCTCTGGGGTTAGGGACATATGACGGACCCTGAGCCACGGAAAACCTGCTCACCTCCTTTGAGGAAGGGTATGTTTGGCAAAAGGTAAGATATACGTGGTCCGGTTTTTTTTCTCATTGTCCGTTCTTTGCTATCAACGGTATAACTTCGGTGACGTGCAGGGGGAGGTAAGTTCCCCTCACAGATTGCCTCAATGCTCACAGACATCGAGTTCCATAGCATGTGACCACATTCGCCTTGCAAAACATGAGGAACCCCTGAGGCACCACCTTCACCGGTATATGAACGTATTGCTCAACGGTATTTTAGAAACTGGCCATTACTTTTGAGGACGGAAATATCTGTTATTGTTTGTATCATAATAGTGCCATCAGCACAGTTTTCTGATATTGATAGTCAGTACTGGCTGCACCATTTATCACTCTTTCGAGGGATAAATGGGCTTACTCGCTAAAGACTTTGGTTTCGCTCTACTCGAACAGAACCAGAAGCCTGGTCCTCACAACTTCCTGGACTTTTTCCTTTAAAGGGCTGGACGCCTTTACCCGTTTCCGTCTCTTAACATTAATACGCCTCTGTGAGGGCCGCTTGAGTTGCAGCGGGGGTGTGCAGTACGTTGCGAGCGGGACAGTGAGGTGTCCAAGCGGTGACCAATGAGTGCCATGCCTTTTTTGGGACTACCTTGCACATTATCGGATCGTAGACCCAGGGTGATCCATTTGGTTCACACATAGGCCCTGTTATCCCTCCTCTGGCGGGAAACCCCACACGACGGCTAACATGACAACATATCGCGTTGGGCTGCCCAGAAGAGTCACGCAAGCAAGTGTGCAGGAAAGGCCAATTTTACGTCCGGGCCATCTGAACGCAACCGTCTGGCTCAAGGTAGGTACCCGTTATTATCCACCCGATGCCTTCTACCAAATATTACAACCCGGCGCACTTTCACTTCAGATCTCGAAGCAATGGGTATCCGATAGTCCTTCAAAGCAAGCCGTGTTAGATTCCAAGTCATCAACAAGGAGCCAAAATCTCTGTTACAGACTGGACGGCAGGAAGGGAAAAAAAATGTAAGGGAGTGAGGGAGCGAAGGGGAAAAAAAAAAGATGAAAGGGAAGGAAGATAAAAGGAGGTGAAAGAAAGATTAAGAAGGTTTTTTCCTGCACGATACGTCCTGCACTAGAAGCCCTCCCCTTTAGTCCCTCGTACACAAGGCATGATACTGCGGGACTTTTCTAAACCCCAGTCCCGCAGGGGAAAAAAAATGATAGGAGGTAGTGATTATACTCGCTGTACTGAGAGATATTTAATTAATAATTTCCACACAGTAAAAAGTTTTGAAATAAATCAGTTTCACGACTATTTTCTAGCAAAGTAGAGAGAGAGATAGTACATATAAATACAAAGAGATCCATTAAGATTATATCCTGAAGGGTAAGCAATACCTATAGTTGAATGAATCTTTTAATGCTTTCAACCTCAACACCATCAGGTTATCTAACAGTTTAGATTTACCGGATATAATTAATCGCAATAAAAAAGCCCTACCATTATTATAGAAGATCTTATTAATTATGGCTTACATAAAATAATGTGTTTTTTCCCCTTCTATATGTAGATTGGACCAGAACCTTTAGTATAGTTTCTAAGGGGTTAAAAGACGAACATGGAGAACCTAATTAGATGGTAGTCGCTACATCAGATTTAATGACTTTCCAATTTATTTTAAATTATATTTTAATATTACCATATTCTTCAACGTCAAAAGATACTTACTATTTAATAACAAACTCAAAAACCATGTTCTTAAACGAAACTTTCCAAATTCATAAAATACCATCAATAAGTTGGATAAGTAAGGAACAATATATATCCTATTAGATAAAAATAGATATTCCTTATTAAGATAAGAATAATAGAAAATTGGTTATTAATATATATAATATTGACAATATCAAGAATATAATTTCATAAAAGACAATGGACGAGTGGTAAGTTGTTAAAACAAGAAACAAAAATCAATTAAAATCAATAATTGTGAGTAAATAGATATGATTGAAAAAGTTTAAATTAGGTTAAATATATCTAATTGAACCTTTACAAACAGCATTAAAAAATATGAGTAAAAAGCAACATATATAACAAAATAAAAAAATATATTAAAAAATACATTTAATTATAGGACATAGTTAAAATAAAATAAGGTGAATAATATTGATGACAAATAATTATATTAGAAAAGAAATTATAAAGTTCCTGTGAGATTGGAGCCTATACTTTTGGCTTATAATGTATTACATTGGTTTTGTTCTAAAAAAGAATTCTAGATATATTTAGTTACAATTATAACAAACCAAAAATATGATTAAGACAAATATTTGAAACATGGGGATGATATTAATATCAACTAAAATATCGTGAAATAAGATAAAGGTCAAATGACAAAAAAAGAATATTATAAATCAAAAAATTATATATATGTTTAGATCTATCCTATCTAAAGAATTTAAATTCCCTTGTTCCCTATGTATATTAGATGAATTGAATCCACACGTGCCTACATCTTTCGGCGCTCGATGCACCATCCTCAGTCAAAAAAAAAGAAAAAATTTTAAACGGAGTTATGGTCCATATACTCGATGTAGGCAAATATAAGAAAAAACAAAATGTAAACAAAAATGAATAACAAATGAATCTGAATCTATATTGAGGCGAAATGATATTTCATAATTGACATAAATGAATCCTGAAATGATTTCTTTCCCGAAGAATGTATACCTTTTTTAGATCACCCACCCGCTTTAAAGTTCCCTTTTAAAAAGACTTCCTTTGTAAACTCAAATCTGAAACAATTAATATTTCCACTCTTCCCTGTAAAACCCATCAAATAACACCTTTAAACTTTTTTTTTTGCCCATCTCACCCAAAAAAAAATTTTAAAATTTAAAAAACACCCGGGCACGGGGAACAAACCCTGGGCTTTCCTTTTTATACGCCAATGCAGAGCTATTCATAGCCAAAGATTTTCCCCCGCCCATCATAGACCTGCCTTAACCCCCCGTGCACGGGGAAATTCATATAACTCAAAAAGGGCCCGGGGTTTAAACCCCGTTCCAGGTGTGGAATCTCCTCAATTTAAAATTTGGGCATCCCAATTCTCTAACCAAGTATCAACTAAAGCGCTTTTGGTTGATTTCCCCCGGAATCAAACCGCACTTTGGGTTAATACGCCAATGCAACTAAATTTAGAACCGATATTTCCCACGTCCATCATAGACCTGCCTTAACCCCCCCGTGCACGGGAAGATTCCGGATAACTCACAAAGGGCCCGGGTTTTGATCCCCGTGTCCCGGGTGGAATCTCCTAAAGATTGGGGAAAACTACAAATTCCTTTAAAGAAGAGGAACAATACTTTGCAAGGAGCAATTAATACCAAAAGGAGGGTTTCCCCCCCCGGGACCCCCCACCACCCCCCCATGTTTAAAACCCCAAACCCCCCACCACCCCCCCCCATACCACTGCCCGAAAATCATCTGCGTTAAAAAAGGGGCTTTTAAAAAAAATATAACTTCACATGCCTTCCCCGGGGAAATACCACCCTGTTTAAAAGCCCTAAACCCCCAAAAACCCCCTCCCACCAAGGTAAAAAAGAGAGAAAAAAAACCCTCCCCCCCCCCCGTCGCCCCACCGCCACCGTAAAACCCTCATCAACCACACACACCACCCTCACGCCCCCCCAAAATTCCCCCCACCTTCCCTTAAAACTTAAACAAGAAAAACACCTATACCAAAACCCCATCCCAAATACCTTCAAAAAAAGTACTTCCGCCCCCGAACCGAAAATTTTTCCAAAAAAAAAAAAAACAAAACAAGTAAAAAAATTTTGAATAAAACAATAGGCAAAATTTTCATTATTGTTTAACCCCTTAAATTTTAGGTCTGGTTTCTTCGGCGGGTTGGGATATACTTTCCAAATTTTTGGGACTATGACCTACTA
>JBCFYV010003416.1:0-27663 GCA_039000515.1 Timema cristinae
AAGTTAGCAATAAAAAAAGTCTGTGCGGGTGCGCCGCCCATTTATTTTTTTTTCAAATCCCTAAAAAACTTTAAGCAAGTTTTGATTTTTCAATTTTAAAATATGTTGTTTTGAGTAAGGGCATGACTTTTTCGAGGGGTTTTTTTTAAAACTTTTATTAAACTTTTATTAATTTGTTGAAAATTACCAAACTCGCTTCATTTTTTGATTTGAACAACCCTTTTGTTAAAAATTTTTGGGCAAAAAATGAAGATCATGAAAATCACGGCTTTTTTTCAGGTATCTGTAGGGGGTTTTTTAAATTTCACACACACATACACACAAAAAAAAGTGGGGACCTAGCATAAAGACTTTTTTTGTTTTGTTTTTTTTAATTGCTTTTTTTAAGTCAGAATTCCAACCATTCAATCCAATAAAGGCTCTTACAAACCTCTACTTGTTTTAAAAATTTTAACGTGGTATTAATAAAGACCCGTTGCACCCCAAATTATTTTTTTGCTTGCTTACTTTTTATTATTGTTGCCCCTTTAATTATTATTGATTATTAATATAATTATATTAAATTTCACAGATGTACCTATTGAACAAAAATTAAATGACACTCCTAATACATAATTGACTATGCTCATGGTAAATTCCCTTAACCCTCTACAATGACCTGGTTACTGCTGTTTGGGCCCTTGGGTTTTTAAACTACTACGGATGTTTAATTTTGGGCTGTAGAAAAATTTTAAACCAAAATTTAGTCCAAAGGAAAATCAAAACAATATTCCCCCAAATTAATTTTCCTTAAAATTCCTTTTCAAATTTTTCAATTTGGGTTTTTCTTTTTTACACTTAAATATAATATTAGGGAAAAAAAACAAAAATTTTTTTTAAAAAAGTTTAAAATAACAAATAATATTGAATTCATTCACTTTCCCCCTCATTTTCGAAAATTTAGTTAAAACAAACTTTAAATTATAAAAAAGAGCCAACGGGAAATGAACTCAATTGAAAATGGGTTTTAAATGCAAACCTAAAGATTTTAGGAAATGTTTTTAAAAAAAATCGTATAAAATAATTTTTCCCCCCACCCAAAACCTAAAAATTTGATGGCAAGTCTATAGGGGATCCTTTATTAATTGCTAATGAGTTTGGGACCTACTTTAAATTCCTTTTATAATTCAGCTTTTCCTGTCTTACCCCCTCCCCCTTTAATTGAAACTAGTGCCCCCTTGTATCCATCCCAACACCAAAAACCCTTTGGGATTTGCTAATGCTAAAAAAAAAAATTTTGAGTTCTTCTAGATTTGCCGGGACAAAAGGGGAAATTTCCAAGTTTTATTGTTAAAGGCTGTCCCAAAGCATTTTTACCCTTTTGGGTTAGCAAAATATCTTTAACGTTAGCCTATAAAAAATAAAAATTTTTCCTCTTACATGGAAATAATCTGTTGCCCATACCTATTTTAAAAAAAAAGGGGGAAAAAAACAAATGTTTGAAAATTATAGCCCCAATTTTTTCTTTTAAAAAAACATTTTTCCCCCCAAAGTTTTTCGAAAAAAATCATACATAAACAAAATTTTTCCACCACCTTAAAAATAAACTTTCAGATAACAACATGGCTTTATATAGTAGAAATTTTTTGGGGCATGTTGCCCCTCAAGTGTCTGCCACAGGTCAGTTTGATGCTATTTATTTTGGAACCCAAAAATAAGGCATTTTTTACTTATGTCAGCATAGTATTATTCTCTCTAAACTTGGTAATTTTTGGGCTTTTTTCACTCTTTTTGTAAATTGGTTCAGCAAAATTAATTTTTTCATAAAAGACCATTTTATTATTAAAAAATTTATTCAAAACACCTCTAAAAACATTTTTAGCAAACCCTGTGGCATACCTCAGGGGGCAATTTAGGTCCTTTTCCCCCTTTTT
The DNA here is from genome assembly GCA_039000515.1 of Timema cristinae. Lineage (NCBI taxonomy): Eukaryota > Metazoa > Arthropoda > Insecta > Phasmatodea > Timematidae > Timema > Timema cristinae. The sequence goes on from JBCFYV010003416.1 coordinate 1,914, forward strand.
AAAGTGTTTATTGATGACAAATTTGGGAAATATTTTTAATTTTTCTAAATTATTTACTCTTTGCTGATAAAAGTAAAATTATTTAAAACTAAACAAATGAATTGCAAAATTGTATAGCTTTACATAAAAGATGTAAATGGTATTTTTAAAAGGTCTTTGGAAAAAAGGAATGTTTTAAACAATAAAAACTAAGACCAAAAACTATAATTTTTTTTTACTGGTAAAACTAATCCTTTCTTTTTTACTTTTAAATTGGGGAGTGATAAAATAGTTTTTTTAACACTTTGTATTAAAAGATCTTGGTGTCCTCCCCCGGAAAAACAAACTTTATTTCCCCCTAAACAGTTGACCATGGGGCATTTCCCCGTCATTGAAATTACTTTTGGGGTTATTAAATTTTTACTTTTTAAACATTTAAGAAAGGGTTTACTTTTTCAGGGCTGTATTAAAGCCCCCGGTTTTAAACTAAGTTAGGGAAAACGCTACTGTTGGGTTGGAAACCAAATACCTTAACTGAAATCTCTTAGGTTAGAAAACGTTCAAAGAAAATTTGTTGCCCGCATGCTATGATAAATACTTAGTAACCGGATTTATTTTTGATTATGACAGAACTCTAAACCTATTAGGGCTTTCCCAAAATCTCTTTCCCCGGGTTAAAACTTTATTTTTGATCCCTTTTTTTTTAAATATTTTTAATAACAAAATTTCTTGGGAAATTTTTCCCTTGAAACAAAGTAGGGGGTTCATATTTTCCCCCCTCGAGCTTCTCGTAATTTCCCAAATTATTTTTTCTTGATAGCTCTTATAAGATGAGCCATAAAAGGGCCCTTGTAGCCATAGCGCCAATTCTAGATTTTTTTTTTTTCGAATTCAACTTTTATCATAAGAAAGGAAAAAATAAAATCGGAGAGGGAAATTTTAAAGGGTTAAAAAACCAATCAATAATTTATCATGAAAAGGGTTTTGCCTATATTAAATTTTTACTTACAATATTCTGGGTCTATTTTTTTCATAATGTTACCCGCTTACTATTTTAGTTATTTGTTTTTTAAAAGTTACTTTTCTTATTATTATTATTAACTACTTTTTTTTCTTTGTAACAATTCCCTTTAGTAAAATAACATTTTTTTAGCCATTTTTTGTCTATAATTTTTTCATGTGGGAAATATATGTTTGTAAGGTTTAAAAGTAAAGTTTTGTACTTTTCCCGTGCTGGGCCCGTTATAGGTCTTACGACTGTTGGCCAGCACTATAAAAAATGAAATTAAATTTTTATTATTAAAAAAACACTGCATCTTAAACCCGTTTGGGTTATATGCTCTTCATTGTTAAACTTATTTTAAAACAATATACAGAGTATCCCCGGGCCAAGAGCATCGGAGGTTGTTTTCCACCTAAAAATGTCAACATTTCACTTCTTTGATTCTTTTTCATCCTTTCTATAGAAGTTTGTACACTTCCCCAAACTAGCCTTTTTAACTTTAAACTATTTTTAGTAAAATCTCTTTTTATAATTAATTGAAAAATAAACTTTTTTTAAATTTTCCAAAAAAAGTTTTTTATTTGGACAATTGTAAATTATTAAAAACCTTTGTAATTTTTACTGGCAAATTTTTTTAGTCTTTTATTTAATGCAGAATCTCAAGGAAAAAGACATCCCTTTTTAGTTAAAAAACAAATCTGATATAATTTAGATTTTTAATAAATTTTTAATTTTCTAAAGAATGAAGATTTTTTGAATAGCACTTAACTATTTTAAGAGAAATAGAATTACGACCTTCCAAACAAAAAAAGGGGGGAAAAAAGAAGAAAAAGAGCACTCTCTGGCTTTTGTATTTTATTGTCGCTAAACCCGTGTCTGATGGAGTTGGGGGCGACTATTGTTTAGAAATAATTTAATCCGCCAGTCAACCAGGGGACAAAATGTATAGCTGTAAACAAAGCAGACACAAATGGGAGGATAGAACTTTAAAATATGATAAAGGGCCGACACAAGCGAATTTGAATCAAAACAGACCTTTAAAGGGAAAACTTTTCCCTTTGGGATTAGATATGAAAACCCAAAGGTAATATGTAATTTCATCAAGAGAACAGTAGGGGGACTACACCTTAAAAATTTACTGGTAGAAAGGGGACACATTGCTAAATACTGTTTATCATGACCAAAAAAATGAACCCCTAAACTAGGGAAATGAGAAAATTTCTTCACAGGACGCATCATTTCCTACCCTAAAGGACTTTTTTTTTTCAATTTTTTTTGAAAAAGTGTCAAATTGATGACCCACCTCACAGTCATCCCTACTTCAGCACTTAATCATATATTATTGAAGGTCCCTCATGACAAACAGAAAAGGGTGTTTCATTCATTCGTGGGTTTTGGCGAATGGCTCCCCACATACTAAAGAATCCCCTCAACACCATGTTATCACCTAATGATCCGAAGCGCAACCCAAAATTTCGCGACTTTTTTTAAAAATTATTTGATATCAAATTCATCACCCTTTTATTGCATAGTTCACTAAACTCCAGGGTGAAAAATGGGGCACGTAAAAGTCACAATTGCAAACAAGGTAAAGAAAAAGTCACAAATTTTTTTAAAATTTGGTCAAAAGCACGAAAATAATTTTATTTGAATTTCCCGCACATCGTAACAACGCGAATGCTTAAAAGGTAGCGCTTCCACTACGCGGATGGCACGCGCCAGTCGGGAAATTGCCCGATTGTTTTGTTTGGATTTCCCAAAACCCCAAATTTAATGTTCCCATCTTGTATTAAATTTTTAAAGTGGCGTCTTCTTGTCTTGTGGGGTGTTGAGTGAGTGCATTATGCCCTGTGTGTGTGTACAAAAAATGGTTTTTTGAGTGAATGAATTGGGAAATTTAGGTTTTGTAATGATACGGAAAAATACCCGACATTTTTTTAAAACAAACCGTGCGTTCACTGTGTTGTGTATTTGAAAAAGATTTGGCGGCAATTATCAATTTTTTACGCTTTTTAGTGATTTTGACTTCAATTTGAAGGGGTGTAAAATGTATATTGTAATTTCAAATTTAAATTTGGTAGCAAATAGCAATCGTTTTCGCAGGAAATAGGGTTTTTTTTTATAAAATTAAAAATAATACTATTAGTAACATTTTAGAAAACATTTTAAAAAAAATCTTTTATAAAGGGGTTTTTTGAGTATGTTATAATAAAAAAGACTACAAAAAGAATTTAAAGAAAACTAAAATTGAAAACAAAAAAGATGTAAATGTGTAATCATTTAATACCAGAGATTGATCAATATACTAAGAAAAAATGAATGGGATAGAAATGGCCAAAAATACTTGGGACAAACATATTGGCATATTAAAATGAAAAGCAGGTCAAATTAAAAGTATAAATAAATATAGTTAATAGGAAATACATATAAGTGTTGACTAATTAAAATGAAACTTAAAAATTGGTTTAATAGAATTAGAAACTTTAAACTCATTATTTAAAAGAAAGAATTGACATTGATTAAATACTAAATTGCAAAGATGTAATGCAGTTAAATTATTATAAGTGAAGTGAAAATAAGCAACTAATTAAAATGTAATACGAATAACGTAAAAAAGAAAACGAAAATTAGTAAAACATAATTAAAGAAAAGTTTGAAAATTAAATTAGGAATTATCCCAGAAGAAAAAATAATTCATAAAAAATGCAACAACTAAAATTGAGGATTAAAGTAGGGGATAAGTTGCATAAACATTAAAGAAGTTAAGAGGGAGTAGACTAATTAAAAAGTAAATATGAAAAATATAGTTAAAATATCTAAATCTAGGTTCATAAAAACTTAATAACATGAAATGAATATAAAAAATAGTAAAAATTATCACAGCCCTTGTTGTTGGGATTGACTTCCCTTACTCCTTTGTTATTGATATTCTTGTAATGATGATGTCTAGAGAATTTTCTATTTTACCGACATGTTTCGGTGCTAAGCAATTAGACACACCATAATCATGGAGCTGAAATTAAAATTGAAAGACTTGCTATAAGATACATAAAAGCAATGTTAAGTAGGGACGTGAGAAAAAATTATATGAAGTAAATTGGACTAAAATTGAAAAAGAAAGAAAAAAAAAACTAACTCCAAAAGGGTGGTGGGGAACACGAAAACCTCAACAATAGTAATCTTAACAGAAGTGACATCTATAAGAAGAACAAATCTATCAGCTCACTTGCGAATGCAACAGCATTTACATTGGAAAAAACTGGTAGAAACTTCAAACACGTTACAAAGAATACATTTCTGATTTCAAATACAAAGAAACAAATCAAAGTTTGCCGAACATCTTAAATATTCTAACCACCAACCAAGACCCATTGAACAATGCCTCAAACCCCTTTATATCGCTCACAAAAGGACCCATGTTAAACACCGCTGAGAATTTTTTTCATTCATGCAGCTACTCTTCAGAAAAAACCCATTCTTAATGAACAATCCAATCATCCAACCAAATTTTATTTAACACATTAAACGGTTACCTAAGCATATTAAAGTATCTAACCTGTCATCCTGCTCTAATCCTCCATCGTAGCTAAATGGCCCGTTCGAGCCGGAGCCGAGAAGATGTAGACCACTCTCTCTTTTCCCCAAACCCATCCATTTTTTCCGGTTATTTTAACTCTTTTACAAACCCCTTTTTTCAAACATTAACCCACACTCCATCATTCAAACTATTTTTCTAATCAGGTTGGCTGTACTGATTTTTTAACTTTATTTTTTAACTTTCTTTTTTTATCATCACCACTCTCCACTGACTTCAGTCCGCTTCCTAAGTTCGATCTCATCGTGTCCCACCACCTTTCGGAGTAAGTTTTCTTTTCTTTATCTTCTTTTTCAATTTTTGTCCAATTTACTTCATATAATTTTTCTCACGTCCCTACTTAACATTGCTTTATGTATCTTATAGCAAGTCTTTCAATTTTAATTTCAGCTCCATGATTATGGTGTGTCCCAATTGCTACACCGAAACATGTCGGTAAAATAGAACTTCTTTAGACATCATCATTACAAAATATCAATAACAAAGGAGTAAGGGAAGTCAATCCCAACAACAAGACTGTGATAATTTTTACATATATTTATATTCATTTCATTTATTAATGTTTTTATGAACCTAGATTAGATATTTTAACTTATATTTTTTCATATTTACTTTTTAATTAGTCTACTCCCCTCTTAACTTCTTTAATGTTTATGCAACTTATCCCCTACTTTAATCCTCAATTTTAGTTGTTGCATTTTTTTATGAATTATTTTTTCTTCTGCATAATTCCTATTTAATTTTCAATCTTTCTTTAATTATGTTCACTAATTTTCGTTTTTTTTTTACGTTATTCGTATTACATTTTAATTAGTCTTCTTATTTTCACTTCACTTTATAATAATTTAACTCATTACATCTTTGCAATTTAGTATTTAATCAATGTCAATTCTTTCTTTTAAATAAATGAGTTTAAAGTTTCTAATTCTATTAAACCAATTTAAGTGCATTTTAATTAGTCAACACTTATATGTATTTCCTATTAAATATATTTATTTATACTTTTTAATTTGACCTGCATTTCATTTTAATATGCCAACTAAAGTTTGTACACAGTATTTTAAGGCCACTTTCTATCCCATATCATTGTTTACTTTAGTAATTGATCAATCTCTTGTATTAAACTGATTACACATTTACATCATTTTTGTCTATTCAACTTTAGTATTCATTTCAATTCTTATTGTAGTCTTTGTTATTATAACATAATACTATTAGTGTTAATATTTGATACTTGACGTAATTCATTTAATTTTTAAAGACCATTCGTTCAAACAGTTGAAATTTACCAATTTTTAAATTGATTTCGTTGTCTTGTGGGCACATAAAATATTAGGCCTAAATTATTTTTAATCGTGTGTTGTGAAAAAAAATCCATAATTTTTTTGGCGGGGCATTCAAAGATTTTATGTGTGAAGTTTAGGCTAATTTGTTAAAATATGCCTGGTAAATGTTCGTTCAAAAGAGTTTTAAGCTGACTGTTGAAGAAAATAAATACTCAAAGTGGTTGCGCCCTGTTGAAGATCACCAATATAAGGCTTATTGTGCATTTTGTAAATCGAAATTTGATATAAGCCACAGTGGTTGAATGGAGTGAAAATTCATGGAAAAGGTAAGAAGCATTTGGAAATAACCTCTGCCCTACTCCAAGGTAAGCAAAAAGCGCTCAGCTTTATATTTTCTGAAAAATTTTGGATGTAAACAGCCAGAACTGGCAAAAGAATTATTACTTTCCACAAGTAGGCCTACTTCTGAAATGATGTATATTTGGTTGCAGCTTCGTCTACAGTAGTTTCATCTTCCTCATCTCTTGGAGAACTTTAAGTAAATTTTTTGTAAATGATGATACCTTGAAAGCAGAAATTCGGTGGTCCATGAATAAGGTTACGACTCATACTTCTGACAGAGGTTCGTGGATTTCCAGTTTTCTTTTCTCAATCATGTTTCCTGATGGTATAATAGCACAGAAGTTCAAAATGCTAAAGACAAACTTTGGCTATTTGACAACCTTTTGGACTTGGGCCCCTTCTTCCAAGAAAAACTCTCGGCGGAGTTAAAGAAGATTGCAATTTTTGCAGTTTCACTTGACGAAAGTCTCAATATAATTGCCCAAAAAGGATAAATAGAGATCATTGTCCGTTATTTGAACTCGAGTTTAAATGTGGTTTCGACCCGATACTTGAACTCTGTGTTTTTAGGGCATTCTACTGCAGCTGACCTCCTTGATTCCTTTATGTCAGGTATATCTGAATTAGGACTGCCCTTAAAGAATGTTCTACAAATTGCTGTTGATGGACCTAATGTAAATTTAAAATTCCTTAAGGACTTCAATCAAATGATGGGAAAAAATTTAGACGACTGAAGACAAGAAACCTATTGATGTTGGCACATGCTCTCATCATACAGTTTATGGGCTTATAAGACAGCTCATAATAAATGTGAATGGCAAGTTCATAATTTTCTGCATTCGTTGTATCATCTGTTTAAAGATTTTCCATCTCTAAGATCTGGTTACATCCTCTCAAGTGGATCAGACCTCTTTCCACTTAAAATGTGTTCCATCAAATGGGTGGAAAACTCAAAAGTAATTGAAAGAGCCTTGAAAATGATTCCGCATTTAAAGAAATATGTGGATTTTGTGTGTTCCAAACCACCTGAAACAAAGAATTTTGGTGTTGTACGAGACTTCCTAAAAGATAACTTTCTTGAACAAAACTCTTTTCTTAAAGTCAGTAGTAGGAGAAGTGGAACCATATCTTAAAATATTTCAAAATGAACAATCCAATGTTGCCCTTTGTACATGCCGAACTTTATTCGATGTCACGTAGCATTGCTGCTCGCGTCCTTAAGGCAAAAGGTATAAGCAATGTGAAAAACTCAGGACAGCTCTTGGCAATTGATGTCAAAAAAGAAAATCTATTGAGCTTTTCGGACGTAGACATAGGCTTTGGTGTGAAGAAATTTTTTTTAAATGTGAAAGAACTTTATGTACAGCTCTTTAGAAAAGATTGCAGTCACTTCTTAGTGGAAATGTTTCAAAAACTGACTGGGCCTAGGTCTCCATTACGAAAGTGCATGGTGAAAGGTGCTTCATGCCTTTCACCAGCAGTAATGACTAAGAGTACAACGGGTTAACATAGCACTCGAACAACTCACTTCAAACAACCATATTGCATACATTGAAGCTGAACATACTACCTTGAAATCTGTGAGAGGCCTTCTGTTCAAGAAGAGCTGAAGACATTTGATTTCAATGAAACCAGACTAGATTCTTTTCTCTTCAACATCTTCATTAATGCAAAAGCTTGCAAGGCATTGCTGTCATTTTGCACGATACTATTTACAATGTTCCATGGAAACAGTGCTGTTGAAAGAGGTTTTTCAGTAAACAAGGAATGTTTGATTGAAAATATGAAAGAGTGTTTTCTAATCTCCCAACGCAGCATATATTCAATGGTTCAGTCGGTAAGTGGCATAAAGAATGTGGAATTTACAAGTGGGATGCTGCATGCAGCTAGGCGAGCAAGTTCCAAAAGGAGGGAAGCAATAGAAGAAATGAAGAAAAAAAAAAGTGAAGAAGCTAACAGATCAAAAACAACATTGGAAACTGTAAATAAACTCAAAGAAAAGAAAACTTCTCCAACAGGCTGAAGAAGAGGCTTCATCATTTCATACTGAAATCGACTTGTAGAAGAAACGACTGAGGCAGATTTAAATCTTGTATGTTGTGATTTTGTGTATAAACTAAATATTAGGTGACAAATTTGAACAATATTAGATTTTTATGTTTGATGAGAGACTTCAGCTTCTGGGAGCTTCAAACATCTTTAATTACAAGAAAGTTTTTTTGTTTGTATGATTTTAGTAATAGTTTTTACTTGTGTTTGTTATTATAATATCTAGGCCTGATGTACAATATAATGTTCAACTGTTTACCGAAGGAATTTTTTTTTTTTGCACCGTGTCTTACTGCTCGTTTGGGCTATATGCCCCCGAAGGTATTTTGTGGTTAAAAAAGTTCACCAAAAAGTCACGAAATTTTTTTCCTCTGAGTAGACACCCTGAACTCACTCTGATGGAGGGAGTCACTTAGTCAATAGAATAGAAGATCAAATTTCCTTTTGGGTCTTAGCCCCCTTTTTGAACTGAGTACATGCTTGAGGAGAGGTAATACCCCCACCATTCAATTACCTTCCCCACCCTGCTTTGTATTATTCTTTGGTCTATTGGTTTTCTGTATTCTGAATGACAAACAAAGCAGAGATCGGTTTGCCGCCTCTACCCGAAGTTTTGGTTCGCAAAGTGTTTGAATAAACAAGCGACATTGACTAAGCTTTGTTCCTATTTCTAATATACACTAATTAGAAAACTGCCTTATTTTTCTGGTAAATTGAAATAGTTTTAAATCTGTGTTTAATGAAAACATATCAAATGCTTATTGCTATGTTGTTTGAAAAACAAATTTGTTACTAATTGTATAGTATAATGATTCTCTAGATTTTTAAAATCATTTGGAAATTATTCATGCACTTGCTAAACTTGCTGAAAATTAGCTATATTAGCAAATGACTTAGAAACTTTTTTAAATTATAGTTGAATAATTATTTGTTGTGCCGTTTATAATACCTACATTGGAAAGTGACTATATACGCACACTACTCACAAACTAGCGTAATCCTAAAACAGACGTCGAGGCTATAAATTAATTAAAATATGATAAATATTACTCTCCCAATGAGAATTCAACAATTAGCTTAGTAAGAGGATGCGCTAAGTATTTGGATCATTTATCTAAAGCAGCGGTTCCCAAACCATATGCGTACTACCAGTGGCACATACAATTATTCCAGATAGTACGCCATGAGAATCCCAACAAAACAAGCAAATTCAAGTTGTAAAAAAAATAATGTTTCATTAAATACCATAAATATATTAGGACAAAGTCAAACCAAAAGGAAAATAGATTTAAACAGTTGTTGGAGGGATAAATATGAGTATTTTTTATATTCCTTTGATACTTGTACCATAGTGTCCGTATTGATTAAGTATGAATGTTAAATAATGACGAATAAAAACTGTTATTCTATAAATGGTGTGTCATTATATTCCTGGACACCATTAAAATGTAGCTAAATATTAAAATATTCAGCACTGTCTTGGTGCTACTCCAAAATACAGAAGTTGTTTGGGTTGTAAGCCATTCAACAAGTCTGGGAACCAATGATTCTAGAGTGTAGATAAATGCATAAAAATAAAGGTGTAGCCTCTATTCATGTAGGCTATTCCTCATTTGATAAAAGTACATAGTATATTCAGGAGCTACTCTCAAAATGGTGTGAGCCAAGCACATATGTAGGATTTAATTTTTACTTTGGGAGGGCATTTGGTAAGAAAGAGATTTTTTTAGGGGGTAGCTATCCTCCACCATTGAACTACCAACAGGAGGAGTTTTAATATATATATATATATTATACACTTCTCGGACCAATTTAAAAGTTTTTATTGTAGCTTTGGACTTCAGTTAATTCTTCACCCATTGTGTAAAAACCACACATTTTAACATAAATTTTACTAGAAAGCGTTAATGTTGAACAAATTTTGGAGAGGCTCACTCTAGTTACCCAATTGACTAACGCGTTTTTCTCTTATTGCACTAGATCACAGGAACATAACACAATTATATAGAAATATATAGTAGCCATTATCATCAAATACACTTTTAATAGTTATTATTATTATTAGCACCGCGTCTTACTACCCGTTCGGGTTATACGCACTTACGCTAATGTGTAATGGTAGGGTGATTGTGAGATGAAATGAAGGACCTACAGTTTAACGTGGAATCCGAACCACGGTGGAGGCCTGGCATTCCCCACATTCACAAGATGTTTTTAGTAGTTGTATTGTAGGAAAACAGTAAAGCTACAAAACTCTGGGATTTCTATGTAAATACATATTCTATTCCTTGCCATTTAGATGCTCAGAAAATATAAATCTCATTGAATCACCATAATATAATACTTTATATAAAATGAAAATCAAATTTTATTTTATTATAATTTTATATATTTTTACTTTTTTGACATGTTTTTTATATTTCAAATCATTTTACATAAAGCTACCTACTTTGTGATGTTTTAATATATCTTTATACTAATTGCAAATTTGTTGAAAATTTAAACATTATTTGATTTGATTTGTATAGATCATCTGAAAGGAATTTTTCAATGAACTAATGAAAAGGGTAAAATCCAACTCTGGTAGTAAAGTGTTTTTTCCACTAAGTACATGTCTTCTCTCTTCACAATGAACCTTATGATGCATTTTTAAAGAATTTAGCAAACAGATAAAGAATTTCGGTCTGGAACCTTCCTTCCCTCCAACACACTAGTCCAACGACTTACATTCTTATCTTGTAATATCTCCAAGTGATTTTCGTTTCACATGACCTGTTGAAAGTGAAAGTCTTTAACAGTAAGCTACCATCTGATTTTTTATTTTTCACCATGACACCAGCCGATAATTGCAGACTATTAAATTAAAGTAATGGGCTGGGATCAACGACTCCTTCAAAACCGACGATAAAGTTGTAATGTATCAAGCTTGCAACAACAAAAATTGAACGTTCTGTAAAATCACAATTGGAGAACCTTTTTTGCGGCGCACTCTTCGTATGAAAGAAAAATCTAAGTTATTCGAAGAATCCTTTTTCTTTAAACAAAGATGAAGGTGCCTTCCTTCCAGTTAAAGAGAAACTGATTATGTAAGGACTTGTGTAGAGCAATGTTCACTGCGAACATCCCATGTTTTAAATTCCAAGTGTCTGAATTTGCATCCTTCTTGTGACAGTAAAGAAAGCAACAAATTCCTGATCAATCAATACTCGGAAATAATTATCTGCATATATATTATTAAGAAACTATGGAAAGAATAATAGATTACATAGGAGATGCCATCATATGGGTCGCTGTGGATGAAATGACGGATGTTTAGGTTAATTTTGTTGTGAACCTTGTGGTAGGTAAAATAGATCCTAAAGATATTTCCAAACCATATTTGATTTAGTGAGAAGTGCTGGGACATAGTATCATGTTGCAAGATTTGTGAATGATGAATTGAAAGTGTTTTGGCCTGGGTGAGGATGCCACAGTGTATATAATGAAAATCGCAAGTGCTTTGAAGTTGTTATATCCTGATATAAACCATTTCAATTTTCCAAAACTCATCTTTTTTCTAACCTTTCAACTATCATTTTTTTTAGAGATGGGCGAAACAGTGATTTTACAATATCTGTATACATTGACTGGGATTTTAAAATATCGGTGATATATACAAGGTATTTTTCACTGTGACCTGTATTCACAGTGTCTTGATGGACCGATATTTTTTCACTTTCCAACCACGGTCAAAGCTAGTATTTAGCTGCTGTCCGAGTAGGCTAGTACATTCGAGTATGGAGTATTTCTGAGTATTGGGTATTTAGTATTTACTCAAATAGTCTTACGAGTACCTTTTTTTTTTGTCCATAAGACAAGTAAACAGTACTTTCATTAGGTGATGTGAAGATAATAATAATTGTATTGAGGAAAGGAAGCTGTAATAAATCCCATTTCATAACAATAATATGTGTAGTGTCAATTTAATATCACTAGTCACACTAAGTTAATCAGAGAAATGGAAAAGGGTGATAGAACATTGTGATTAAAACTTATTCCAGGGAGGAGAGGGAGTTGTGTTATGATTTCAGTAGTTGAATATGTAAAGTTTAATTCATTTAATAATTCTAAAATTTTAAAAATTGTGCTTGGGATGAAAATGAAATTATATTTTAGAATGTAATGCTTTGAAGGGACTTGTATTCAGCGCTGATACAAGTCAGGTTTAATTGAGGTAATAAGGTTTGTGATGTCTATGCTTCCTTTTATCCGAGACAAACCCAGTATGCTCAGGACAAATGTTGTTGAGGCAGGCGGTATCCAAATAGTCCGAGGATCCTTGCAAAGGATATAGCATAATATCATGTATAATATATTCCTTAAATACTAGATGTTTTTTTAACTTTTGTGAAATAAAATTCATCTAGTCCATGAATTTTTCTTTATAATATTTTATCAAAACTAACTTTTGAAATTCACAATATTAAACAATGCTTTGAGCAATATAGGGAATAAAAGAAAAGGATTAGAAGTCCTTGCAATAACTACTAATATTTATTATTAATGAATATTATTGAACTCTACCAGCACTCTTATAACTATTTTACAGTAAATAGGTAATAATTTTGCGTTCTTCAGAATATTTTATGCCCTTTTGGAAGCTCAGTCCGACCCTGGTCTACTTGATAACATATAATTTATGAACAATTCGAAAGGCTACGCTAACCCCAAACAGTTTATTATTAAAGAAGCATAAAAATAATTGTGTTTTTTTAGAAAAATACTCACTATTCAATACAAAATTATTTAATACTTTACGTGTCAAGAGTCATCATAAGATGCATCAACCTGCACTACATTAAAATTGAATCCAATTTTTGTATTGAATATTATTTTATCACACTTATGCTTTGATTGTTATATTATTTTATTAACATTTCTTTAAAGGGGCTTTTCATACTTTACATAGTACGTTTCTCATTATATTTTAACCGCCTGTTTAGCGAGGTTGATAGCACGTGTGCTTATGATGCTAAGGGCCCCTGTTTTGATTCCAGGTAAAGTCTGTTACTTAACTTTAGTAAACTGTTATTTATGTCATAGTTAAAAACTAGTTTGTAAGTCGTGTGCTGATAGAATCCTTGTTTTAAAAAAATTTTTCGTTAAAATAACCATTGAAAAAAATAAATATTTTATATGATATATTTTATGAAATAATGTAGGTTCACTTTCTAACTTGCAAAGATTTTTTTTAAGACTAAAAAAAGATAATACAACTGAAATATTCTAACTGGTACTCTGGACAGGTTTAAAGGCTATTGGTGTTGTCTGTCAAGCAAACAATAGGATTACTGCCAACTGCTGAATCTTGGATTCTTCTAGACACTTCCTCTCTCTCTTGGCTTGAGTAGGTGTGTGTGGGGTTGTCACCCCTATCTTGTAATAAAACTAAATTTTTGTAACTAATGACAGATTTATGGCCCTCAGAATAGGCTTACATGATTTAAAATGTTATATTTGTAAATTATACTCAAAACTTAAGATGGTGTTGTCCAACCATTTTCAGATATGCATTTTTTGAGTTTACTTTTTTTATGTGTGTATTTTTTAATAATCATAATTCAATATCAATTTAGAAATGTGTGAATACAGTCATAATATAAAAAAAATCAAAAATATATCATTGGTTCATCTAGAATTTCGGTCGCAAATCAGTAATTTTTACATTTAATTAGTAGCTATGCTATCGACCACACCTTAAAGAAAGGAGTTTGAGCATTGTGGAAGCCAGCATAATTATTGAGAAGTGGACTGTATGGGAGAAAGGACTCACCTGTGGAATGTTGCTTTAGAAAATGAAAATTTAAGTCCTTGCAAGCCAGCTTTCTTGAGGCGCTCTTTTCCCCATGATTAATACTTAATTCTATCTTCCACTCTAATGAATCATCATAAAGTAAACAAGGAATAAGCCAACACTACAACCAAACTCAATAAAAACTAATATTCACTTAACAAACATACATGTTGTTTCTTGGAGAGCCAGGAGCCAACTGCCAGTAATGACAAACAAAATGTGGGGGAGAACCTGCCAGTCTAACCAGGAGAGAGAAGCCCTCTTATTATAGAAGTAATACAAAGAGTGGCAATTCATATTCAAAACAACACCTTAAACCACAAAGTACAGTGGGCACTAAAACTAAAATAATAAATTAACAACTAAGAGTGAACATGTAGACTACCTTTACTTGCATGTAAGCGTGAGAAATAACAGTCAAGGAGTTACCAGAGAATAACAGTATATATTTTATTTGTAATAAGAGACTGGATGATACACAATAAAAATTTCAAATGCAGTAATTTCACTTAGAGCGAGTTAAGTTTAAGACTTTGTAATTAAACATAATATTTCTTAAGATACCAAAATGGTTAGAATGTTCCAAGTAAGATACTTTAATTTAAACATAATGTTCCATTAATATGAAATTAAAATGGAGCTTAAAGTGGAAGACTTTAATATAAACATATTATTCCATCAATAAGAAAATAGACTAGAGTTTAAAGTGAGAGACTTTAATATACACATATTACTCCATTAATATGTAAATAGACTAGAACTTTAATTGGAAGACTTTAATTTAAACACATTACTCCATTAATATAATAATAGACGAGTTTAATGTAAAATACTTTAATATTGAATAAGGCGTCCCCATAAATATACACTAGTTCACCAACTGACTGAGACGCCGTAAATATTCGAAGCTCACTACACAACACAAAGATAAGGGTATTAATATTGCTCAAAGACATTGCAATACTAAAAAATATATATATTTCCCAGAGTATTCTAAGTTTAGACAATAATATCATTCTAGTCCGCCAATAATGGTGCTAATACCCCGGGCACAGTAATGACAAGGATCCCCAGATCATATAATAAATTGATAGTAAAGTATTCCCGCTTCCTGTGCTAATGCTCTGACGACGTAATAGAGCAGCGTGAAACAAAATACATCAAGATGTCTTATTATAGAAACTAACCACCACAATATATAGCAAGCACGTAACCATGACATTCCCATAGAAAGAAAGGGAAAGGGAGGAGACAGAACAGCGCTGGGAAGCATCGCGAACACACTAGGAACTAGTAGAAAACGCTGAAACCATCCAGGTGGCAGAAACGAGGACTAGACGCGCGTAGTTGCCATCACTTGTTCTTTTTGGACGTGGCTTCCTTCATGAGCAGACAGTTGAATCATATTTGCATTTAGTTCGTAGAGTTGTGTGTTAGGGAGAGGAGGTCGTGGCACATGTGCTCCGGTGTTAAGATCTCGACAGGGCAGGGGGTGAGTATTCACCATTTTGATCGAGCTTGTTACTTGCAACTCAATACATACATAACTGCCAGCCTTGGAATAACTCATTTCAGCAGGAGTTACTGAGTAAGAAGCAGGCAAAACTTCAATTGGCTGCTTATACTTATCAGTACCACTAACAGTGAGTATACACACAACCCGAATAATGCCATCTCGAACTGGATAAATTGTTTCAATTACTCCACGAGGCCATTTTAGAGGAGAAAGGCTATCTTGTTTAGTTACAACAATGGTACCTATTTCAATAGGTTTAAGCGATGTATTCCATTTTTCTCATTTTTGAAGCGTGTGGAGATATTAGAGGTGCCATATTTTCCAGTAATTTTGTATCAATTGTTGGATGAGCTGCCATCTTGAATGTCGATTCAATGGTGTCCGACTTAGATCTGCATCTGGAAAATTTTGTACGGGTGAAATGGTAAGAAAATGAGCAGATGTCAAGGCAAATGTCAAAATGCAAAGTGGACAAGAATTCGAGATTGCTTCAATTTGAACTTAAAAGGTATAACATTCTTAAAATGTCAAAACGTTTTCTCCATAACCTTAAATAGATGTGTCTTGGCCATTGATCTCTATAATATAACTGGATGGACATCTGTGGCTGAAATTTTTGAGCTGTCGTCTACATATCATTGTGATAAAGAAACTTTCAGGTATCTCTTTCTCTCTTACTCATACAAGGCAATGTGGCATTTTGACATCATTCATTTATTTGATTGAATATATGAGATACATCAATGTGTGATTAGTTAAATGAAATAAATATGTTAGTAAAAGTTGGAAAGCATATCAATGTTCGAAACTAGTTAGTTTTTTCTTTGACTAAGTTGATGAGCCTAATATATACAATGATTTTTGAACGAAGCTCGCTTGTAAGGCATTGTTTCGTACCAGAATCCTACCCTATAGTTGTGTTTAGTTAGCATAAATGACCTTCCAGAAGGAAATTTTTACTTCCATTCTAAATAGACGTTTACCCTACCAAAATATAGATAGTATTCTGATACGAAATAAAGCTTTACAGATTGGGATTATTACTTAATTCAGGGTTTAGTAGTTACTGTACTTCCTATAAGCCTATAACCTAAATTATCATTTAAACGTAATACTTCTACACAAATATATTATTCAAACAAATGTAATACAGTTTTAGCTAACTTGCTTCATTTTAGTTATCGAACTTTCAAAATAATGTGGTTTCTGAAAACAATATACAAGACATGAGCCAACTTTAAAAAATATATATAATAATACTTTCTGCAAACCTATATATAACCTAAGTGATAGGTTGAATGTATCGCAACTACACAAAGTTTGTCATTCAAACAAATGTAATCATGTTTTAAGATAACTTCTTCATTATATTTATCGAACTTTCACTATAATAGCTTATGGTTTCTGAAACCAATATACAAGCTTGTAAGCGACTTTAAATATAAGTGTAGTCTTGGCAGACTGTAAACAACATTGATGATAACTACGTAATAATTTTAATTACGTTAAAGGTGTTATTCATATTTGTACATTATTATCTGTAAAACTGAATTGTATATCCTTTAATGTAAATGTTTCTTCAGGAAATTGTGATATAATACTTTACTATTTTCAAACAATAACACTTTTATTCGTCAAAGACATGTCTTAGCATAATAACATTGAAAGAAACCGTTAAATCTGTTCCCCCACCTGTGTAGCAGACGATAAACTTGAGTGCCATGCTTTTGTCTTTGGGAGTGTGTATGTGTATGTCTATCCAGTTATATTATCGAGATAAATGGTCTTAACCGATTTCACTCCGGCCTCCCCAAGCCCGCCAAAGTTTGTGTGTAGGGGGTGTGGGTTGTTAAGATTGTATGAACAGATCTAATGTCGAGAAAAGTCCTATAGATATTGTTTGTATGGTGAGACTGAATGTTTCCGGTCCAAGGCGTTGACAACCAAAAGACATCTGTTCACCGTTCAAGCGGGCCTTTCAAAGCGTAGAATTTTTGAAATGGGGGAATGGAGCGAATGGGTAACAGTTTTCTGTTATTACCTGATTATAAGAATGGCCGAATCACTGCATTTGTCTCTCAGGACACATGTTGCAAACTACAGCCGATAGAAAAAATGTTTTTTTGCAACAAAGCAAACTAAATGTTCTCACTAAACACATTTTAATCATGTTGGTGGGTAGGGGCCGAGTAAGATATAAAGATATAATGGGTGTGGCCTAACATGTGGCCGCCATAATTAGTTCGGGGACCGTGCTGTTAATTTCATACTTAGCTCAGACATGGCATGGGTTGGTTTCTTTGGTGGGTTTTATTTCCCCCTTTCTAGGCGTTCACTGCCGTTTCGCTCTATAGAATCTCAGGCTTCCTAAAGTGTTGCGGTTTTTTTTTTTAATTTGGTTTTATTATCAGTATGTGTTTAAAGGCAATTGTTATAATATATTATATAGGTTAGGATTATGTTTGTTTTAAATGCCCGATCTTTTAAAATGTACACTCTTTATTTCGTTAGATATTCAATGATAAGAATCAAAGGGTGTTGGGGATTTTTTTTTGTTGATTGTTTCGGGAAGTAAGCTATACCGGAAAGGTTTGTTTTTTTTGCGGGGGACTGGTGAGGGGAGAGGGAGACTTCTTGAAAGTGTGAACAAAAGTGAAAGACAATGTGTCTAAAGAGGAAAACTTGTCCAGCCCTCAATACACAAGTTCGCCTGTGTTAGTGCTCCAGTGAGTGAGGATGAAGGAAGCCTCGAGTATCTGTGACCCAGGTGGGTTATCCTCCTGGACCAGTGTGGTACCCTTTCTGGGAACCAGCTCCCGGGTTCCCACCCCACACGGGGAGGGTCAGTTCCACGGTCAAGTTACCAATGAAGGAGTGTACGTCACTAACGACACTCATGATTGGGAAGAGCCTATGGACCATGCACCTGGGGCAGCGCCAATAGCAAGCGGAAGAAACCAGGAGGGAGTAGGCTTATTTTACCGTACAACAAGTGGGAAAGAGGAGGCCAGCTGGACTCGAAAGCTAGAAGAGAAGAGGAAAGAAGGTGGAGCAAAACACCTCCACGACAATATTCAGGTGACGGTGGTGCTAGAGGAGAAGCATAAAACACCCTACCCCTTTCTTAGATTCCTCCATTGAGGAGGGGGTGGTAAGTGACATAGTAGTAGGTGACTATTGTGTAAGGGCTTGCACCTACAGTGTGTTTGAACGTGATTGTAGGAGAGAGTCCCAAAATGTCCGGAAGTGCAATTGAAGGGTGAGGGCCAGACGGTGAGCTTTCTATTAGATTAAGGGGCGGAGGTGAGTTGCGTGTCGAAGGATTTTGCTAACTTGATCCTGGAACCCAACCCCCGCGTTATGATTCTGCCAATTCCCCGCATGGTTATAGTCAGCGTGACGAGTAGGAAGAGCCCTGCCATCACATGCCAACTCCAGCTGAGTATGGAAGGTTTAGGTTCTGTGAAGTGTCAGCCGGATATTTGTATTTATCAATGAAACCACTTAACCGATTGAGTTGTAGTTTTTCTTTTTTTGGTAGGATACTAAGCCAGGCATGTTTTAGCATGATAAATCAGGTGTTTTGGAGTGAGTCCCAAAGAAATTCCAACAGGATATTTTTTCTTTTGCCTAATATTTATGGTTAATTATAGCCCATTGTTGTGCTGTTATTTATATCTGTATGAATTTGATCCATTCAATTTTAGATTTTATATATCAATATGATTGGACTGAGAATCCCCGGTGAAGTGGTGGCCTGGTAAGCGATGACGTAATTTGCCGGTTTATAGCAAGGTGTAATAAATGAGCCCTGTGGTAATGGAGTCTGTTTTAAACCAAGATCTAGTGGAAGTTGAAGGCGTGGCGTTATAGTTTGTCACCAGGTGATGTTCCGTCAGTACTGGAAGTGAAAAGTGTGTCTTTAACAATATTTTGAGGATGGTAGAAATATTCTTATTTGAATGATCGTATTTTTAAAACCAACTATATCGTTAGTGAGGTCGTGGGTGTGGATTAGTAAAAATTTAATATTCAAATGTCAATTAATCTTAAAAATAATTGACAATATCTACGTAAACATAAAGTGCAATATTATAGTCTTTGTTCATATGTTATTGCTCTTTAGTTTTCCACTTGTTATAACTTTTAATTCCCAAACAAGAATCATAATATCATATCCACTTCACATCTGTTGTGCCCACACCACTCGTGGACCCTTCCAATGCTGTGGGAGACAATGTGTCCTCCCCCGTGGTCACCGGTGTCGATGTTAGGGGTTAGCGCACCAGAGTTGGGGCGCGATACGACAAGTTGTTGTATAGTGGTTGTACGAAGAAAGTTTACTCAGGATGTTGTCACACCAATATTTATTCAGGACTTTGATTGTGTGTCCCTCCTTGGTCGGTTCGGTTACACAACTGTATACAGAAAGGAACCCCATCTCCAATCCCGCGCATGATGGTGTCACTATCCCCGATCAGCTCTGCCCACTCCCGGAACTGAGAGCCAACCGCTCATGAACCACTGACCCGTATCGACGTGAGTCCAAAAACCACTCTGAGCTCTCGAAGAACGAGCCTTGCAACCCCGACGAGCGAGACGCGAGGAGGTCGTGCGCAGCTAACCACGCATGGCAGAAAGAGGGAGGGGGAACGGGCAAACCGCGCTGCGCGCGGGCCCAAAGATGAGTGACGAGACACTCGGCACAGAGTCCCCCCCTAAAACTTAATGGAAGGGCGGGAGGAGATGAGGTGTCCAAAGAAAGTAATATTAACCCAAAAATCCGGACCAACCAAGGAAACCCACAAAAACAATATCACATGTGATGAAATAATACAAAAGACAGCAGTGACTTATTAACAGAGAATGAAATATACCCTAATTCAAAATTTAACGTCAACCAGAGTTCAGCGCGCGCGTGCTGAAGATTAACCACCTATTCCATAATTACAACAGCGGAACTGATTACATCAATATAAATATATACATATTATAAAACAATGTCCAAAGAATATTCCTCGAAGGACTTACGGTATAAATAACATGATTATTAGAACGAACAGAATAAACAATATACACAATCGCTATCTCTGCCAAAATTTGGCAAATGATTGGAAATGCATTTTCTAGGAAAAAAAGAAACATAGAGATCCCGTTGGCTTAACACCAAGTCATTATAACTTATGTTCACTCTTATTTCACTCAGTCCCTAGTTTGCCCCGTATTATCTAGGAGCACTTATTATCGTCTTAGCAAGGAGCACTCACAACCTATTTTCATTATGCTGAGATATGCGGTACACGCAACATACGGAAATGAACAACAGCTCATAAATACACACTTTTCTTCTACAAGCAGAACATACATATAAACCACAAGACAACTTAAGAACTAGGTTCACTCTCGGAGTCAGTGACAAGGTTTTAGTTGCGTGACATGGGCACGACGCGTGGCCAGACCAGTGACAAGATGCAATAATTGGACCGTAACAGGGTGAGATACTTGGATATGGTCGTTGGAGCTGACCACCGGTAGTCCAACTTCGCCGTTTTGCCGTCAATCGCTCTACTGTAATTATGTAATTCGTATCCGACCTTGTATGGTACCGGATACCTCCCTGCGTCGTACCTGCGTGCTACCTTACTCTGTGTTTTTTTCAGCTGGCATAAAGCTTCCCCCCATTCGGTCTCAATGCATCTGTCAGATTGAACCTCCAAGGCTCCCGGGAGTATTTCCCACCTCAGGTTGATGGGAGAAAGTAAGTCATGACCTAACATCAAGGAGGAAGGGGTCTTCCTGTGACTGTCATGTACAGCACTATTAAACGCTATTTGCAATGGCGTTAGGTTTTTATCCCAGTCCTTATGGTGAACGTGGTGAAAGGCAATCAAGGCGGCCTTGAGGTTCCGATGGAACCTTTCCACGTGCGAAGGTTGCGGATAGTAAGGGGTCGTGGTAACATGTTTTATACCATTGTTAAAACACATATCCTCAAATATTTTGGATGTAAACTGGCTCGCGTTGTCGGACACGAGGATATGAGGGTACCCAAAGTTGCGAAACAAGGTAGCATCAAGAGCGTCAACTACCGAGTTGGAAGTCGCCACTCTCAATGCCGTCATCCACACAAACTTCGAGAAGCCATCAACTATGGTAAGTAAAACGTTGTGTCCTTTCCGTGACCTTGGTAAGGGACCGAACAGATCAATAAAAACTCTGTCAAGCGGGAAGCTAGTGACTCCTGAATTTAACATCCCGTATCGGCGATTCCTAGCAGGCTTAGCCCTAAGACACACCTCACATTTCCTAACCCAGTCCCGGATTTCCGCTTTCATCCCTTTCCAATAAAAATACAAACAGATCTTACCTATGGTCTTGTTCGCACCTAAGTGCCCCCCCACCGGGGACTCATGATAATACGCGAATATCATCCTAGCCAAACTATGGGAACGTAAACCTTCCAACCTGCCCGACGGATGGGTCGTATCAAGAGAGACCCGTTAAGCAGTTTAAGGTGATCGGGATTAGCCTTGTCTTCGCAAGATTGAATCAGGTTCGACAACTCCGGATCCTTTCTCTGAGCTTCTCCGATCGGGATAAACACTTCAGGGATTTTGCTCAACACGCCCAAAACTGCCTGGGCCACCTGAGTACCCGCACTCCCGCGGTCATCGGGTTCCTCAAACATACGAGACAAGGAATCGGCTACTGGGTTGTCCGCCCCTGAAACATGAGCAATCTCGAATCTAAGTGACTGCAACTTCGCCACCCAGCGTCCTATCTTTCCGATCTACCTAGGATGTCTTAACAACCACGAGAGAGCCGAATTATCAGTATACAAGTCAAAAGGGTGATGTTCGAGATATTCTCTAAACCGGTCGGTGGCGTACACTATTCCGAGGGCCTCCAACTCAAAGGTAGAATAATTACGCTCATGAGGATGCAGAGTACGACTAGCGTACGCGATCGGTTGAAGAGACCCATCAGTCTCTTGGCAAAGGACGGCTCCCAACCCAGTCGAACAAGCATCAGTTTGGAGAACAAACTTTTTAGAAAAATCGGCCAGCTTTAATACGGGGGGCCCAGACAATGAACGCTTCAAGGCGTCAAAGGATGCCTGACACTCGGGAGACCAAACGAACGGAACTCCCTTTTTCTTTAAGTGGTACAAGGGTCCCACCAAACTCGCCAATTTTGGAATGAACCTTCGAAAAAATCTTACCATACCGAGAAATCTGGAAACTTTCTTTTGGTTTACAGGGACGGGGAACTCCTTAATAGGTCGGACACGCTCGGGGTTTATAGACACCCCCTTGTGGGATACCACGTGACCCAGGTACTCTATCTCTGAAACTGCCAACCTTAGCTTCTCCGGGTTCACTGTCAAATTGGCCGCCCTCAACCTGTTCAAGACTTCCCTAACATGTCTCTTATGATCATCCAATTTGTTAGAATTGATAACCAGGTCATCTAAATAGTTGAAGACATACTTAAACTGTATATCTGAGAACACGGTATGTAATAGCCGTGATAGTATTTGGGCCCCAGTTGACACACCAAAGGGGACGTAATTGAACTCCAAAAACCGCATTGCGTGATGAATGCCGTATATGGCTTAGATTCCTCAGTTAAAGGGATTTGGTAGTAAGCTTTGTTCAGATCTATAACTGTGTAATAATGGGCCTGGCCTAAATACTGGAACGCCATCTCTACGGTGGGCAAAGGGGTCGCCTCGTACAGTATTTTCTTATTCAACTTACGATAATCGACGACCATACGTGGCTCCTGCCCGGGACGTCCCACTAAGAACGCGGGAGAAGCATAAGGGCTCTTAGACCTCCTCACTATTCCTTTCTCCAACAAGTTCTCGATATGTGCCTTCAAAATTTTAAGCTTAGGGGGGGCATAGAAGTAGGCCTTTGACCTAACAGGTGTGTGATCAACTAGTTCTATGCTGTGAGAAAATACATTAGTGTGACCAATTCGGTCGCAGACCACATCGGGATACTCGGCCAAAATTGCCTCAAACTCGGGTCTATGGTCACGTCTCTCTTCGAGTACAGTGGTGCCAGGAGTGTCAGGGCAAGACAGGGGTGTCAGCCTTACTAGGAGTCCTGGATGGGATTTGAAACTTATCGTCCCAGAATACACGTCAATGGTGGTTCTAGTTGCTCGGAAAAAGTTGTGTCCTAAAATCATTTGAGTCACCAACCTGGGGCGACAAGGAACCATAATGGCCAAGCCAACCCTGCTATTTTCACCGAGACCTTGATTCTCGTTACTACCCGAAACTTCTCAAGACTCGCAGTAACACAATCTATTTCACAACTCTCTGAGTCCTTAACTAACCTACGCGTGCGAAGAGTCCCCAATAGATCATCCGAAACAACGTTATGTAACGAGCCTGTGTCCAGTAGGGCAACTATTTTCAGAGGTCCAAGTTCGACTGGGGCTCCCAACAACATTGTTTCCCCAGAATGACGTAGAGGGCAATTAGTGACGATCTGGCGAGGAAACCCAATCCCACGTCTGAGATTAAGTTTTCTCCCCTCACGCCGCGGACCTGCCTCCGCTGACATAACCGAAACATTTGACCGGGACTGTTTGTCACAGTTGCGCGCTAGGTGGAATTTGGAATTACATCTATAACACTTCTTTTCTTTAAATTGGTTGGGATTGGTGGGTGTATGGCTACTTCTATTCTGACGATTACCGTAAATTCCATGGCCGTTCCCTGGGTCAAAAGTTCTACCACTCACACCCAGCCGCTCATTCCTCCGATCCCCTACAATACGAGCCTCCTCCCTATTGGGTTGGGTCCACCTTTTGTAGTCCCGAATCTCATCATTACATTGCTGGAAGTGGACCGCCACTTGCAACAGCTGACCAACGGTCTCTATTTCGCACCTTCTTATGTTAATCCTAATTGAGGGTCTCAAGTTAGAATAAATGCGATCTACTGTCTGCGTTTCAGAGAATCCCCCCCTCCTACGGATAAGGGTCCGTATACGAATAAAGAATTCATTGACTGGTTCGAGAGGCGCCTGAACGCACCCAAAAATATCCCTCTCGAGTTGATCTACGTAGTTGGCTGGGAAAAAACACAATCGAAAAAAATCGACGAACCCGCGCCATGTAGTCCAGTAGTGGTGGTTGTTATGCATCCAAAGTGAATTTTGACCTAAAAATATCTCGGGCAGGGCCGTCAACATTTCACTGTCGGTTACTTTGTAGCCGTTTTTTAACTCCTCTATCTTTTCTAGGAAATCTATGGGATTAGATCCAAGGTCAAACGTAACATTCCATTTGCGGACTAAATTCAAAATTTGAACTATTTTCTTGCTTTGAGGATCGTTGCCACTAGAAATTTGTCCTACATTTCCCTCTAATAAATCGCGTTCAGAGGGTAATTGGTCCTCTACCCGTCCTATGTTTTCTAACGGTGTGTTGGGCTCTCCCTTTCTAATGTTAATTTCTTTTATGAGAGCCACGCCCATCTGATTCTCTAACTAGCCACAAAATCGTTTAAGTTCCTTTAACTTCGTGTCCTCCTCAGGCAACTCCGGTTATAACCTAAACAGGTGGGATTTCAAATGACCGAACGTACTGCGAATTTTCTTTTCAACCGACGGTACAGGTCTGTCATACTGAGCTATCATAGTTTGCAAATTGTTAAATGTATCTGCTAGCAAGGGATGTTCTAATGAAAAACGCGGGTCTTTATCTATTAACACTAGAGAACGGTTCTAGTAGTAAGCTTTATCATGTATAAGGGCACGAAGGGGTAAAGTTGTATATGTGTGAGTGTATCCCCCACCCCTCAACCCTTTCCCTCCCCTCCCTCGCCGTTGGCTCGCGTGTTCCAGGGATTCCCCCCCCCTCCCGCGACGTGGATTCGCGGGTGCGTAGAGGTTGGGAGAAATGTATCTCTCTTTCTCTCCTCTCCTCTTTATATATCTCTCTCTTTCTTTCCTCCCCTCTTTCTATCTCTCTCTCTTCCTCACCTTCCCTCTTTCTATCTCTCTGTCTCTCCCCTCTCCTCCTCCTCTCTCTCTCTCTCTCAGAGAGGAGGTGGCGGGTTTTTTTGGTATAGCCCTCCTTCCCTCGAACAGTTTTTTTAGACTAGGCTGGAAAAATAATAATAAAA
>JBCFYV010003417.1:0-29456 GCA_039000515.1 Timema cristinae
TAAAAAGGCTCTTTTGGATTTACTCATATTGAGATCTTTTTTAACGATTTATTACAATTTAACCATGTTGTTTTGTCTTTTTTAACGTATTATCATTTTAACATGTTTTTGTCTTTTTAACGTGTTATATTTTAGTATGTTTTGTTTGTCTTTTTATTGGAGTGATACACTTGGGTTTTTTTAGCAGGTGTATCACTTAATTTATACCAAGAGCACATTTGAGCACTCCTAGGGAGTGTCTCAGTTTGTGAATTTTTTTAATCTCTTTCCCCTATGGGATTTTATAAGTTTTTAATATATTTCAAGGCCCTAATGGACCTCGATGTGTCGATGGGCCGCAAAACAATAATAATAATCCCTTTTTGGCTAACTGCAAGAAATAATGTAAACTTAAAACAAACTTTCGGCGCTAGCCGCTGGCACAACCACATAAACACGTCATAAATGAAAGTGGAAAAGAATTAAGTTACTCTAGGTGTAAAATAGAATATTTGATAAAGCCCCTTTGTAAACTGAATTTATTAAGTGGCTAAGCCCAGCAATTATAATTTTCTGTCTTTGAAAATGAAATAAAGCCGGGACCCGTAGTTTAACTATACAGACGCTCTAAAGTGTGGTTGAATATTTGATCGAGGACACTGTGAACGTGAATTTAATAAATGTCTAAAACGACAATTATAATTTTCTGTCTTTGAATGGGAAATAAAACCGGGCCCATAGTTTACTAATACAGACGCACTAAAGTGTTGGTTGAATATTTGATGGAGCCCATTGTAAACGTGAATTTAAATAAGTTTTACCTCAGTATTTCACTTATCCATGGAATTGAACCCGGAGCTCCCCCACCCACTGGCTCAGTAGAGTTTTTAAGCGTATAATCGCAGGGGTAGTAAGATGTGGCGCTAAATTAGTTAGCTTTTTTTTAAAATAAGAGGTTAAAGCAGCAATATAGTTTTTCTCTGCTCTAAGCTGTGTGCAACCGCACACGCTTATACATAAGTTGTACAAACAATCTTCGCGGAACAGCAGCTGACAACAAACGGTGGTTTGCGAGAGAGAGAGAGAGAGCTACACATATAGGCTATTTTTAAACTAGCGGGTATGAGTATGGTTACTTGAAGACTGTACTTACATATCAGTCCAGTCGTCGCGTCCCAAATCCCCCAAACACTGGGGCGTATTTTTTTTTCCGGCCGTAGAAGGATGCAAACGAGAGGGGGGCGCCTGCGAGAGGCTCCCAAAGGGGGGGTTGTAGGTCAGCGGGGCGGGGCCCCGAGGACCCCCCAGCGAGGGTCGTGCCGGGCACAGACGATGGGGGCACCCCCCTGGCTGGGTAAAACCGGCGGAAACGCCCTTCGCTACCTGCCCATCGGGCCCCTAAACCACCGTATGGATCCCAAAATTTCTGAAATTAAAAAAATACTTTTAAAATTCCCCATTTACGGGAAATAAAAAAAACACAAGTAATTCCCAAATATTTTGGCCGCTAATTCCCCATGCTCTGAAAAATTCCCGCTTCTGAAAAAGGGGCAGCAACTGGTCCAAGCTATAGGACCCACGGGTTTCGCCCCCTTCCAAGGGGAAAGGGCTCATCATCTAAAAATTTAAAAAAAGAATTCCGGTGAACACCAAGATGAAAATAAGAAAAAATTATAACTATTAAAATATCCCAAAACGTTTTGCAAACAAACCTAAATTTTTAAAAAATTTTTCCCAGGGGGCGTAAAAATTATTTAAAAGTGAAAAGTGACCCCAATTAAAAATTGAAATGACTGAATGTAATGTTTTTGGGTTCTTTTTAAATTACCCTTTCTAAAAGGGGCTTGCCGCCTTAATGACATAAATAAGTAATGAGCCCTCTGGGGCATGCCCCAAAACCGTATGGGTTCTTTTTTTAAATAGGGTTTTATTTTCATACACCTTCTAGCCATCGAGGTTTAAAGGATGTGCCTTGTCGCCGCTTTTTTTCATGGATGGTGAACACTGTGTGGGGTGTTGGTGGGGGGAAGAGAGAGAGAGAGAAAAAGTGTGGGGCTGTCATAGACCTGGGATTTTTTCCCATCTCCATCTGGGCAAAAGCGGGTTCAAATTTCCCATAGCAAATTAGTATCTTCGCACATAATCAGAGGGGGTATTAAACGCATGAAAATTTTTGGTGTCCCGTTTCCCACTATTTATGAAAAAGTTTGGGTTTTAGAAAACGCTAAAGCAAACGGACTTACAAAATTTAAATATTTTCTAGATCCTACTTTGGTAGGAAAAGTTTAAGGGAAAAAATATGTTTTTAAATTATTACTATTTTTAAAAACTTTTAAGAGGGGAAGATTTTATTGTTACTAATATAAATACCTGAAAAGTTTAAAAGCTAAATCCCTTTTTTCATTTCCCGATATAGATTTAATTTAAAAAAGCCAAAAAAAACCTTTCTGCGCAATAGTTTATTTAAATTTAATTTTTTTTGGGCACTTACAACAAAAGTTTTAGAACTTTTCCCTATGGCTATAATTTATTTTTTTACATTAAAAAAATTTTCAGTTTATTTATTTATAAAAAATAAAATAATTTATTAGATGGTGTGGGGTGGGGTGTGTGTGTTGAATTTTTAAATGACTGTCGTTTTTTTACAGAACTTTTATTTTTCCCAAAAAGGTTCCAATCTCTTGTAAACCCAAGAGCTGGGGTGGTAAGCTGTTGATCGTTGTTCAATTTTTATGCCAAAAGATGGCTGTAGCACCCCAAAAACCCAGGTTCTTTTACAGCGCATCTCCATTGGGCAAGGGGGTTTATTTTAGTTAAAGTGTATTCCAACTAAATTTTTGAACTTTTAGGGAATTGTTTTTGCACTGGTAAAACAAAAAAATTTTAATATTTACAAAAAACCAAAAAAATTTTCCCAGGTAATTCACGTATAATTTTTTTTTTTTAAAAATTTAGCTTGTACTTTAAAAAATTTAAAAACGTCTTAAAATTGCTAAATTATGTCTGTAACCAAAAAACCCGGGTTTATGA
Organism: Timema cristinae; assembly: GCA_039000515.1. Taxonomy (NCBI): domain Eukaryota; kingdom Metazoa; phylum Arthropoda; class Insecta; order Phasmatodea; family Timematidae; genus Timema; species Timema cristinae. The sequence continues at coordinate 3,010 of JBCFYV010003417.1, forward strand.
AATTTAATTTGGGAAAGTGATAAAATAAAACAGGCATTTTAAAGGGGAAAAAATTTTCATAAAAAATTAGAATCAATACGAAATAATTGGGGTTTAGGGTTTCCGATTTTGGGAACGAAGAAAATTAAATTTGAGGGCGGGCCATAAGCCTAAAATTATTTTTTAAAACGACTTTTTAGGAGAGAGAGGAAAATTTTACTGGGGTTGGCAAAACTTAAGAAAATTCAGGGGAGGCAGTAGAAAGGACAAAACGTTCAAAGAACCAATCGAAACCCCCGCAGAGAAGGAGGAAACCAATCGTAGAAAATTTTTAAAAATCAATTGTAAAAAGCAAGTTCATGTAATGAGGGATTGCAAGATGCAGTGGGGGGAAAATTTAAGGGGCCATCCATAATGTATAGAACGCAGTGCTTTAGATGGGGAAAAAAAATGGGCACCGGGTGAAACAGTTTTTTGTGGAAGTTAACCATCCCCAAAAAAACGAAAAAGGGAAATCGTAGAACAATAAACAAAGGCCCAAAGAGAATTGCCCCAAACGGTATCAGAAAAAAGAAAAATGAATCCCACTAGTAAATTTTGGTGTTAGAAATTTTTTTTTAAAAAGGGGAAAAAATCGATTTCTGTAAAAAGTGGCAAAAAAATTTCTTAATGGGAAAAAAAATTTGGGTAGTCCATGAAAATGTCAAAGACGAAATTCGAAAATTTTGGGCTTATCATTTTTGAAAAAGCAAAATTTTTGGAAAAAGTTGTGGGGGAAATTTAGAGAAAGGTAAGAAAGCCTATGGGATTTCGCGTTTCAGGTAAGGAAATTTCCCGGACCGATGGGGAGCAAATAAATGGCATTTTTTGGGGGCCCAACTTCCTGAAAAAAACTCAGCGGGTAGTAGATTTTACCCAAAAGATGTTCTATTAGGGGTTTTCCCCTGAATGAAACATCTAAATTTGGGGAAAAGTAATAGCATAAAGAGAGAAAAATTAACCTGGTTTCTCAAAGAAGGTTTGTTCGAGTTCCAATATTCTTAACTTTTTGTGAGAATCTGTCCCCAAAGGCATGGGGAGAGTCATAAGGATTTTGGGGAAGCTTAGGGGAAAAAAGCTAATTTGTTTTGTCGAGCCCATTTTTCACAGACGATTTTTTTAAACACTCAGCAAGTGTTTTTTGAAAATGCGACATCTGGGGAAGCTTTTTGACACAAGGAAAACCCAGATTTTACCAAAAGGGTTGAGAAAACCCGGGAACCAACAAATAGCCGAGTTGTTTTTGAAAAAGGGAAAATTTGACATCGTAAAAGATGATTTAAGGATTTTAACTTTGGAAGGGAACGAGTGCAGAGTGAACCAAAGCCCACATTTCCAGAGAAATCCGGGGAAAGACAGTTTAATCAGCAAGTGTAAGTGTGCGTAGAAAAATTATTCTTTTTTCAGAGAGGGGGAAAAAAAAATGGGGCAATTAAAGTAAAAAAACCACGGTTTTTGTTTGTAGCTCATCGAGCGTAAGAATGTAAATAAGTTTGGACCGAAAAAAAAAAATAAATAAAATTATTTTTTTTTTGATTTTGGGTTTTGTATGATTATCCCCATTTTTTCCCCCTCGCCCCAGTTTTTGGGGGGGTTAATTTTTTATTTTTTTTCTATCCATCAAATTTGGTTGTTCGGGAAAAATTTCTCATTTTTGAATTACGGGTTTGCGATAACCAAACGAGGGTTTACGGGTTTTTTTCATCATAACAAAATTATTTTTTAAAAGGGGTTAAAGTTTAGAAACATTTTATTAGGACATCATGTAAACCCAAAGAAAACGTGTCTATTGTCTCGGGTTTTTTTTTACTATATAGTTATTTATTTTTTGTTTCCACTTTATTTTTAGTTTTTTTATTGTGCTTAATAGTAAAAATCACCAAAAATAAAATTTTTACTCTTAAATAATAAAAAAAACCCATTGGCCCCAATATAGGTGGGGGGGGGAAAAAGGAATGATAGTTGGATACAAATTTTTTTTTATCTTTTTTTTTTTTTTGGATTTCGGGTCTAAATTTTTAGATGGAATTTTTAAATTTTTTGGATTATGATGAGAACAAATCAAAAGGCAAAATCTTCAGGGTTTCCACCTAAAAACCCCTTTAAACTTAGTGAGAAGACAGTGAAGAAAAGTTTTTTTAAAACCCAGAAAATCAATAATCTCAGGGGGTAATAAACTTCGTGCTCAGAAGTTGCACCCCCCAAGTACCTTCAAGACACGGGAATTGTTGGGAAACAATAATGGGTGAAAAGATTTTCCCCAGAAAATACCAAAAAAAATTTTAAAACACACCGATAATGAAAAAAAGTCAAATAGAATAAAAACTATAACCCGGGTGAAAGGGGGCATCAGAACCTATTTTGGGAAAGCCTTTTGGTTTTCAAAATAATTATAGCCTGAAAGAGATTTTTGAAATGTTTTTTGACAATAAAGTACTATTCACAAAATTAATTTTTCAAAAACAAATGCTTTTCAAAAAGGAAATAAAAATTTTTCAAGGTAACTATAAATTTAAAATAAAAGGGTTTTTTTTGGGGTTTCCTCTTTTTTGAGGGGAAATATTCAGTGAAACCAAAGGTAACCAATGAAATTGGGAAACTTCAAGTGATACTCATAATAAAGCAGTCCCCAAAAGCAATGTCAAAAAATTTACTTTTGAAGACATTTTGAAATTTTTTACATGTATGGATTTTTTTAACACTAGATGAAATGACAATTTTTGGTAAAGTTCGTCCGCTCTGGTTTTTCAAATAAAGGTGGTTAAATGCTTTTCCCTAAAGATGCAAATGATCAATTGAATGAAGAAATGGTGCCATATTACGGTCGTCATGGTGCAAAACCCAACACCCCAAAGGAAAACCAATTCGTTTTGGCTACAAAGTGTGGTGTTTTTGTAGTCCCCCCTTGGCTATTTGGGTTAAAGGGGGAGCCCCCTACCCAAGGGGGCATCTACAGGAGTACACCCCCGAGCTAGGATTTTGGAGGACTTTTGTTATTGACTTATTTGAAAAACTTCCACATGGACGTACAGCTTTATATTTTTAATTTTTTTCTTTACCTTGTTCGCTAAAAGAGGAACTAAAAGTAAAGGCCACACTGCACGGGCACTATTCTTTTAAAAATAGAAGAGAAAACATCCTTAAAAGGGAACATCTACTCTGAAGAAAAAAGAAAGGGAGGTTCTTACTCCCAGCTGACAGATACAATAGGGGGAAATTAATTTTAAATAAGTCCCAAAGCCAACAATTTTGAAGGGTTTCTTCTACCTTCGGGGGGCCCCCTTTTTAAAACCCTTTGGGTAAAGAAAGGGAGATGGGAGCCCAAAAAAGAAAAAAACAGAATTAAAATAAACCAGCCTCCTTATTTATCAACAAAAAATTGTTAATGGGGGAAAGTATACAGATTTCGACCCAAAAACATCTCGACTTACCGAGTAAATGCACGCAAAAGAAGTGTATTGGCAGTTTAATCATTTTTTCCCCCTCAATGCCTCTGGAAAAAACGCATGGCATTGAACTTTTTGACATCCAAATAAAAGGGAAGATAAACTAACCCTACTAGGTTTTCACACAATTTCTTTGTAAAACCCCCTATCTATCCTAGTACAGCAGCATAAAGTAGCTCCGGGACCATCACAAAAAAGTTTAAAAAAACGAGTGTGTGACAACATACATTTAAAGGGCTCAATTATGTGATTAAAAAGGGCATGATAAAATTTTCGATGTGGGGAGTGTATAAAAATACAACAAAAAAAATCAAAAAAGGGCCAATTTTGGGATGTCATGTACATTGTTCGGAGATGTTTCATTTTTCGCTGAAAGACTGCTAATGAAGCATAAAAATTGTAATTTTTCCCTACTAATAGGAACCAAAATTAAATTGTAAAAGTAAATAATCTTTTTGTAGTAGGGGTTTAAAAAAAAAATTTTTAATAAAACTAATTTTTTACAACTTTTTTATTCCCCTTTTAAAAAACCCATTAATAACCTCTAACCCCTTTTCAATCCCATCTCCCCTTTAAAAGGGGGAAATGTCTTTTTTTTCAAAATGGCCCCCATAAAAATATTTGAAGTTAATTATTGTTTTTAATATCCTATTAAAAAACCAAAACCCAAATTTGAATTTTAAAACTTTTACAAAAAAAAAAAAGTTCGGGGAAAAAATGGGAAAAGGGAAAAAAATCTTTTGTTTATTTTCTCATTTTTATTGTGAAAATTTAAACTATTTTTTCCAGGGGGATTAATTTATAGAAATTTTTTGTTGAAAATTCTTGGTTTTATCTCAACAGAACCTGTTTTTTTTCAAACCCAGATATAGGGATAGCTTTTAAAAACAAGGAAAGTATATTTCAAAAAATATCAATCAAATATTTTAAAATTTAGCATAATGTTTTTGCTAAAAAACAAAAGCGTTAAAAAATTCACAAAAAAACCTGTTAAACAATTTAGGAAAAAGGATTTTTTTTTTTTGGAAAAAAAATAAAATGATTTTTTGGTCCAGTCATTTCCAAAATTTTTTAGGGCACCCAAAGGAAATTTTTCCCAATACATTTATGCAGAATTAAGTAACCAAAAACCAACTTGACCCCTTTCCAAAGCCCGCTTTAGAAAAAAACCCTTTTAATTTTAAAGGGGGGAAACCCCCTAAAAATTTTTAGTTTCCCGAATATTTGTCCTTTTTTACAAAAAAAATTATATCAGGAACAAGAGGGGTTTATTTAAAATCAAAAAAACCAAATTAACATTTTTTGAAAGAGCTACGGGAGAAAATATTAAACAAAAATCTGATTCGTAAAAAAGTGACCCAAAAAAAAAAAATTTGAACATTATAAAAAATTTGTATTTATAATATATGTTATTATAAAGTTTTGGGTTGAGGGGATGCACCCCCCATATTTACCTCATGGGGTTTAGTGTTCAAAATATCAAAAGGGGTTAAAAAATGTTCTTTGGGAAATTTAGAAAATTTTCCCTTTTATCTTTAGAGAAAAGTTCCGAAAACATTTAAGCACCCATGCTTATTAAACCCGATTTAAATTTTTAAAAGCCCTCTCCCCTTTAAAAATAAGAACTTTCGCCCCACCACTCTTTTTTGATCCGCCCCAAAAAAAGCAATATATGACATGTTTTTTAACATAATGGGGTTCCTTAATGCCATTTTATAAGAGTTTAATTTAAATAATTAATTGTTAATGTACCACGTCAAAGAGGGTAAAATTTTTTTAAACGAAATAAAATTAATACCTTTCCAAAAGTTTGTAAAAAAACAGTAACCTTTTTTTAAATTTGATTTTGGACGGAAATTTTTTTTAATAAATTAAAAGACAAAAAGTTTTTCGGATTTTCTTTTCAGAGTTATTTTAAAAGAAAAAAGGGGCAGCTTTTTGTTACGCCCCAAAAATTTTTTATTTTTGGGGATAGCAATGTGGAGGTTTAAATTTTTTTAAATCTATTTATTGTTTTTTTTAATTTATAAAATTTTCAAAAGTGATGCTTTTGTTTGTAAAAAAATTTAAATTTCCCCCCTCCTTCAATAACAAAAATTTTTAACTCCCACAGGTAAATTTTGTAAAGGTCCCAGATTTTTTAAAAATTTTGGCCCCACTGCCCAGTGTGACATTGCCAATCGGGTTTATTTTGAAAACTAGGGCAAGTGATTATTCATGATGTCATATTTATAATCCCCCTAATCCCCCCGTAAACATTTGGCCATAACAAAACCGACCAAAAAAAGGCTCACGTTTGGGTAGTAGGGGGGGGGTGATATATTTATACACATAGCCTGATCCCGCAGTAAAATAAAAAGGGGCTCAGTATAATTGATTTAAAAAAAGGAAAAAAAAAAACACCAAGGGCACGAATAAAAAGGGAAAAAAATCACAAAAAAAACCTACCTTTAAATGCTAATATTTATCTAAAAAAAAATTTATAAATAAAGGGCCCTTTTGTTGTTTGTTTTTAAAGCAAAAAAATGTATATGTTTCAAGAAAACAACTTTAATAAAAACTGATCAAATAAATGATATAAATGTATGGCCCCTGTTTTTAAGGCTCTTAATAAATTTGTCTTTCCTTTTAAATTTGATATTATTTCATCTTTCCTTTAGTTCTTTTTGGAAAAACCTTTTTTTAAAGCAATATTAGTCCCATCATTTATAAATTTAAACTAAGCTTTTTGCGCATTTAACCCAAACTCTTTTACTTTCTTATTTCTTATAAAAAGGGGAAAAGTTTTTAATTCTATTACTTTAAAGTTAATGAAACTATTAATGCTCCAATTTAAAATGATTATTAATTTGACTTTTAAAGGGAATTTTAGTACGGAAAAGTTTTTAGCAACTTTAAAATTTTATACAAGAATCCCCTTTAGTTTAAAAATTTAAAAAAATAATTGCACTGAAAAAAATATGAAACGTTCAGAAAAGAAACTGATTTTTAGGGAAAAAAACTAACAACCCAAAAAAAAAGTAAAAAAAAAAACGTACAGGCCCCAAAACAAAAAGAATTACAGAGGGGGTGTTTTAAATAAAGTTGGGAACCCTAAGTATTTTTTTGTAATTGTGTGTTTAAATAAAGGGAAAATTTTCTTATTTTGAAGATAAAGGGCAAAAAATATAGGGCCAATTAAAACGAAAAAAGAAATAAAATTGTGGATACCAAAAACCCCCTTTAAAAAGGCCCCTTATAAATCATTGAATATAACCAAAACGAATAGGCCCCCGGCCCAATTTTTTTAAAAATACTGAGATCGGGTGTTCTTTTTCGTAAAATAATTTATAACTTTTTGTTATTTAACCAATTTTGAAACAAATAATTTTCAAGATACTTTGAACTGTAGCAAGTTTAATTTATCGTCTGTTTTACCATTAGCTAATATAAAAGTTTTAATCAATCCCCTTCAAAAAATCAGTGCCCCCTGAATGGAAACAAAACAAATCAAGTCTTACGTAGGGGACCTTAATACTTGGGGTTAAAATTCCCAAAACAAAATGTAAAATTTTTAAATCCTAAGAACACATTAAAAATATATTTTTCCTTTTAAAATTTTACTTTGAAAATCAATAAATTTAAGGGGTGATACAAGCTCAACTAACTGTTTTTGTCAAAATAAAATACTCTGCCCAAACATCAAAGTATGTTGTGACTTTTAAAGTATCATTACCCTTTACTGTCGAGGGGTTATAAAATTTTTAAAAAATTGGGGACATAATAAAAAACTTATAAAACATTTGTTTTTGTTTTTCATTTTTCAAATTAATGTCATTCGACCGTTTTAAAACATTTGATTGCACAATTTTAACAAATGGAGACTTTTAAATTTTAAAAACTATAAATAGGATCCCAAAGACCCCCTTTTACCCCTGTTTTTAAATCGTTTAAACCCTTTCTAGAGCTTTTAAAACTTTTTAAAATTGTGCAATTTTAATTTTTTAAAACCAAAAGACCTTAACGAAAGTTTTCCTACTTTAAGAATTCGAACTATTTTTTTGGAAAACGATTAATCTTAACTTGTCGTAAATTTTAAATTTCCCAAAAACAAACACGGGAGCGTTTTTGGGAAAAGAACGACAATAAGAAAAACTCCCGCGATGCCTCTTGTTTACCCCGCTGGAACACGTCCCCTCTTACATTACGAGTAAAACACACTTACTCTTCTTTTTCCTTTTGGACAGCATTGACTTGTTTTCAAAAAATTAAAACTTTTTCTGGGTTTCCCATTTAGATGGATATGTTTCCATGGACTTTTAAATAGATCGAATAGAAAAGATTTTTTTTTTTTAAAAAGTGAGCCTATTTTTAGAAAAATTAAAATTTAAAAAAGAAAAGGTTTTTGTTTTAACGTTTAAATCTTTTAAAAAACCCCAAAATAATAAATAAATTTCATTACTAAAACAATAAAACACTTAGGAAAGAAACCCCTTCCAAATAATTATAAGGGAGTAAAATTTCAAAAAAATTTTCCCGGAAAAACCATTTTTGATTTTTCCCCCCATCAAAAACTATCCCAAATTTTTCCCCCACCATTTACCGAACCGGGGTACTTCAAAAGAGTTTAATATTTTTGCTTTTTGTAAAGGGAAAAGTACCCCCCGGCCAAAATAGTTCAAAAATTTTTTTTAGGGGCAAGTGACCTGGTGGTCTAGGGGGAAGGTTACGACTTGTGGGGCTGGGGGGTTTCCCAAAATTTAATCCTCGGTCCCCGCAAAACCCCCTTTATCTTATTTCCAAACCCCTTCCCCTTTACCTCTGACAAAGACACTTGTTAATGTGTGGAATGCCAGGCCTCCACCGTGGGGTTATGTGTGCCGAGCTCCGTGTTAAATTTCTAAAAAAATGGAAAAAAAGACAAAAAAGATTTTTTAAAAATATATAAAAATCTTTTCCCAGGAGTCCCAGAGGGAAAATTTTAAAAAATAGTTTTTAAGAGGGTCGATTTTACCGGGGTGCCGGGCCCATGAACAGTTCCCCCTTTGGGATGAAGGGAAAATTAAAAGGGCAGCGGGTTTTAAAGGGATGGAAAAAAAAAAAACCCCCGGGGAAAAAATTAAAGGGAAAATTTTTGGTTTTTTTGGGAAAAACGAAAATCGGGCAAGAACTTTTGGAGATATTAAAGGGTTTAAAAATGGTTCCCTGGGGGGTCACCTCTTGGGCCTTCCGGGGTTTTTCCTAAAAAATAAATAAAAGGGGGGAAAAAGGTTTCTTCTGAAACAAAAAAGTTTAAGAAGGAAAAAACTTTTTAAAAAAATGAAAGATAAACCATTCAATAAGATAAAATAAAAGTCGGTAAATTTAAAAAAGGAATAAGAATTCAAGGGGTGGACATAGAACAATTAAAAAAAAAGGGAAAACTTTTTTTAAATTATAGGTTTTTTTCTTGGGGGAGTACAGACTGATAAAGTGGGGGCGAGAGTAAAACAGAAGATAAATTTCATGGCGTAAAAAAAAAGAAAGACATGGGCCCCAATGACGGGGGAAAGGCCGGGGATAAGGAAGGGTACAATTGGGGAAATGAGGGGAGGACCTTTGGGGTTTGGTTTCCGAAAAATTAAGGTGGAAAGGGAAAAAGGCGGTAAAATTTTTGGGAGGATTTTACGGGGGGTTTGGGGGAAAGAAATTTAAAAAAACGGGGGTAAAAACGGGGCTTAGGACCAAATGAAAATTTAAATATTATTTACAGGGACGCTGAAGGTTGGCGAAAATTAAAAAAGGGAGGGGGAGCAACTAGAGAAAAATTTTGAAGATTAAAAAGAGAATAATATTTTTAAATTTAAAGAAGAAAAATTTCAATACATACTGCAGAGGAAAAAAAAGACAAAAGTAAACCCCCATATTTAATTTGGTAGTGGGGCCCCTTAAAAAAACTGGGTTTTTGGAAGAAACCAGAGCAAGGTGAACGGGATGAAAGTAAGAGACCCAAGCACGGTATAAATTTAAAACCAAGAAGGGGAAAGGTTTGGAGTTTGTGGGAAAATTTTCTTAAAAAAATGAAAAGACCCAAAAACAGAATAGAATGAATTTTAAAAATATGCGGAGAGGGGGGAGAATACGTTTGGGCCCTTTAAGGGAGCGAAAACCAAAAAAGCAGATAGGTTTTTGGGGGGCAAAGAGATAAAGATTTAGTTGAGGTGACAAGCAATTTGGCCCGGGATTCGTTGAAAGACCTTTTTGACATAGTTTCGGGGCATGTCTTAAAGGAAAATAGCGGAGGCCGAAAAAATACAAACTTTGAGGGGGGGAAATAAAAAAAGGGGAAATTTTTTTAAAAGGAAATTTTGTCCTAAAGTTTAAAATAGGACCGAAAGGAAGGAAAAAGTTTAAACCCGGTTTTGGGGAAGGGGGGGCGGGGGAAAATTTGGAAAAGATTATATTGGGGGCGGGATATGTGAATTTTAAATAAGGTTCTGTTAAAAAAACTATGTGGGGAAATGACTAGGGGCTACAACTTGGGGGAACTTGGAAAATATAAAGAGAAAACGGGAAAAATAAGGAGAAATGCTTTTTAAAAGTGGGGGAAAAAGGACAAAAAGCGAAGGAATTAAAAAGGGAAAAGGGAGTATGTATTCCGTGTAAGGGAAAGAAAGGGAAAGAAAAAGGGGAGAAAGTAAGTAGTGAACTGTGTGAGGAAACCCCAAAGGCAAGGAGTTGCAGTACTTTTAGGGGTGATAACAGGAGGAAAGTTGGAGGGGACGAGGTATGATTTGGGGTTAGGGAGGGAAAAAGGAGATTTTGGGAAGGAAAAGAGGTGGATGGATCGGTGGTGGGGCAAAAACATAAAATAAAAGGGGTGAGGGAAACAAGGGGGAAAAAGGGGGGGGGAGTGAAAGGGCTTTTTAGGGAATAGGGAAAAGGAGGAACATAGGAGTTTTTGCCAAAAACAAAAAATAGGAGGAAGAAATGAAGGGGAGAGGAACAGGGGGCCACGGGTAAAGGGGTTAGGGTTTTAGGGAGTGGATGGGAAAGGGTCCTAATTTCCGGGGAAAACGATGGGGGTCCAGCGGGTCCAAACGGGGAAGGTCACTGATTTACCGGGGGTCCCAAAGTTCCCGTTGGGGGAAACCCGGAATCAGGGGACAGCGATAAGGATGAGACGGGGAGGCTGTAGGTTTTGGGCCGAGATGAACTCCCCGGATATCCGGAGCCCAGCTGAGTGCGGCATCCACTGGGTTCCGGAGGGGGGAACCTACGAAACCGTGGGGGGCCGGGAGTTTCCCGTTAGGTAAAGCCCTGGGGGGGAAGGGAAAGAATTGACGGGTAATTTAAACCCCTCTTCTCATTTTATCCCCCAAAACTTGGGGGACAATGATTAAATAAGGTTTAGCAAACCGGGGGTTTCCGGGCTGTCGGGGGCCCTCCGTCGCTGGGAACAGTCTCTGTTTTGAGAGGACCAAAAAGACTGCAAACCTTGAGGGAAATAAATAGGGTAAATTAGGTTTTAAAAACTCTTTTTTTTTTTTAAATCACTATTTTCTAGTAATTAGAAATTTTAATTTGGTTTAGGTCCATGGTTTGGGTTTGGGGGAAAGGGAGCGGAGCGAGATCTTGTAAGGGCCCCCCCCCCCAGGTGTGAATAAGGGGAAGCCCAGCCCTGTTTTGGGGCCCCTTTTCTGCCCCCAACCACCGGATCCGGGCGGGGGGAAAAATCCAAAGGGGGGGGGTACCGGGGGGGTAATCACCCGGGGGGAACCAAATAGTTTTAACAACCAAAGGTAGACGGGGAAAAAAAGGACATTAGGGGTTTAAAAGGGCTAACCCCGATGTAGTTAAAAAATAAAAAAGGGAAATTTTGAAATAGGAGAATAAGTTTTTAAAAAGGGTAGCAAAGCCCCAGTTTTTTAAAAAAGGTACTGGGGTTTGGTCCCAGGGAAAAAAATGTTCAGGGTTTTCCCTTTTCAAAATTAGTCGAATTTTATTTGTTTTTTTTGATTAAAGGGTTTTTTTTCTAAGAAAATGGTTTTTTTTTTATCTAAAAATTTTATTTTACTGGGAAGTAGTACAAAATTTTTTTTTTAACATGTCTAAATAAACAAACTAAACTAAACCACCAAAACCCGGGGTTTGGATTCCACGTTAAAAAAAGGGCTTTTTAACCCAACCCCCCATATTACAACCCTTAGTGTAATCTGTATAATAAAACGAACGGGTAGGAAGAAAGGTTTTTTTTGGGGGGGGGGGCTAATAATTTAAAAATAAAATAATAAAATACTATAAAATTTGATTTTTTTTCAAATAAAGACATTCCCAATTGTTAAATTTTTAAAAACCTTGAATTTGGAAAGGGGGGGGGTGTGCCGGGTATAAATCCTTTGGGGGTTGAGGAGGAGGGGGTGTTTTTCCTTTGGGGAAATCCTGAAGGTTTTTGGGTTTTGGGGAGGAGTGTATGTCCCTGGGGGATAACTCTTTAAGTGTTAGGTGGGGGAGGTTTTTTTCCCTTATAAATTCCCGGGTGTTTGAGGGGGGGAGGGTTTTATGTCCCAGGTATAATTCTGAAGTGTTAGGATGGGGGGGGGTATGCCCCGGTTTTGAACTCTTGAGTGTTAGAAGGGGAGGGTGGTGTTTTCCCGGGGGAAAATCTTGAAGTTTGAGGGGGGAAAGTTTTGTCCCTTGGTTTAAAAACTCGAAGTGTTAGGTGGGGGGATTATGGCCCGGTTAGAACCTTGATGTGTTGGAAGGGGGAGTGTGTGTCCCTGGGTATAACTCTCTGGGGTGTTGAGGAGGGGGGGTGTTTGTCCTTGGTATAACTCTCGGGGTGTTGAGGAGGGGGGAAGTATTTGTCCCTTTAGTATAACTCTCTGAAGTGTTGAGGATGGGGAGGAGTGTATGTCCCTGGGTATAACTTCTGAAGTGTTGAGGATGGGGAGTAGTGTAGTCCCTGGTTAGAACTCTCTGATGTGTTGAGAAGGGGAGGAGTGTGTGTCCTGGGTATAACTCTCTGGGGGTTGAGGAGGGGGGGAGTGTTTGTCCTTGAGTATAACTCTTGAAGTGTTGAGGAATGGGGAGGAGTGTATGTCCCTGGGTATAACTCTCTGAAAGTGTTGGGATGGGGGGATGTATGTCCCTGGGTATAAAATCTCTGAAGTGTTGAGGATTTGGGGGGGAGTGTATTGTCCTGGTTAGAACTCTTGATGTGTTGAGAAGGGGGGAGTGTGTGTCCCTGGGTAGAACTCTCTGGTGTGTTTAGAAAGGGGAGAAAAAGTTTGTCCCTAGGTAGAACTCTCTGGATTTAGAGGAAGGGGGAGGTGTTTGTCCCTGGGAGAACTCACTGAGGTGTTTTTTTGGGGTAGAAGGGTTTTTCCCTGGTGAATCTCTGACGTGTTGAGGAGGGTGAGAATGTTTGACCCTGGGTAGAACTCTCTGATGTGTTGAGGAAGGGGAGAGTGTTTGCCCTGGGTAGAACTCACTGAGTTGTTTATGTGGGGTAGAACTCTTTGGGGTGTTGAGGAAGGGGAGAAAGTTTGTCCTGGGTATAACTCTTTGATATGTTGAGGAGGGGAGAGTATTTATCCCTGGGTAGAACTCTTTGATGTGTTGAGGAGAGGGAGTGTGTTTGTCCCAGGGTAGAACTCTTTGATGTGTTGAGGAGAGGGAGAGTGTTTGTCCTGGGTAGAACTTTATGACGTGTTGAGAAGGGGAGAGTGTTTGTCTCTGGGTAGAACTCTCTGATGTGTTGAGAAAGGGAGAATGTTTATCTCTGGTAGAACTCTCTGAGGTGTTGAGGAAGGCGAACGATTGTCCCTGGGTATAGCTCTCTGGAGTGTTGAGGAGGGTGAGAGTTTTTGTTACTGGGTCGAACTTTCTTGGGTGTTGCGTAGGGGGATAGTGTTTTTCCCTGGTTAGAACTCTCTGAGTTTTTGAGGACGGGAGTGTTTGTCCCTGGATAGAACTTTCTTGGGTGTTGAGTAGGGGGATAGTGTTTGTCCCTGGGTAGAACTCCCTTATGTGTTAAGAAGGGGAAAGTGTTTATCCTTAGGTAAAACTCTCTGAGTGTTGAGTAAGGGGATAGTGTTTGTCCCTGGGTAGAACTATCTGATGTGTTTGAGAAGGGGAAAGTGTTTATCACTGGGCAGAACTCTCTGGGATGTTGAGAAAGGGGAGGAAGTGTATGTCCCCGGTAAAAAATCTCTGGGGTGTTGAGGTGGAGGAATTTACTTGTCCCTGGGTTGAACTCTCTGAGGTGTTGATAAGGGGGGGGGAGTGTTACTCCTTGGGTATAACTCTCTGAGGTGTTGAGGAAGGGGGTTGTTTTCATTTATATGAATGAAGGCCTTGAAACACGTCTGTACGACATAGAGATTAGGCTCGTGCACATACGTGTTGACCGCACCTTCAAGAAGCGTTTCTTGTCTGCATTCAGAATCATAAAACACACACATGAAATTACTATTTTCCAGTGATGGCTTGGATGGGGATTGCTTCATGTAGCAGAAATGATCAAAAAAGTAATATGTCTCTCATATTCTACAAAAAGTTTCATAACACCTGTGTGAATAATTTGACTTTTCCTAACTGAAACATTGCCTACAGACCTCACAAACCTTTTTGCCCTCACAGATAGACATGTGACCTCTGCAAAAACCAGGAGGTTTATGTTTAACAAATCAAGGTTGTTTTGTGAACCAACGCCAACAGTCTTTACAGGCCACAGTTTGACCTCCACTTCAGACCACTTTAGCGTAGCACTTTTTGCGCGCGGATTCACATTTGTGCTTGTTCTTATTACTGAACAACATACGGCACTCGCGGCAAAAGTACGAGAACTTAAACGCGGCTGCCATGGATGTTATGACATCAAAATGGTGTTGCTTATCATCATAAAAATACAATCAAGGTAGCCCTTAAGGGAATGTACGGGATGAGTAGGCCCTGATAGAGGACATGTCTCCTCCTAAGTTCCCCAAACACTTTGCTTTTGTATTAGGAGAAGTAAGTTTGAAATTGTTTCAGCTCAGTTATTCCACCACATTTTAAAATATTCACACGGGTATCACAGTATATTTCCTCTGCTTTGAGATTTTAAATAGGACGCTCCATTTTGATTTGTCTAAAGGTGTTCACATCCATGCATCCTGGTTCTCTTTTAACGTCACACACAGCCTTGGTGACAAACAATGCACGGGCAAGAAAAAGTGTTTCACTGCCATTTTGAATCGTAATTAGCTCTTGGTATTTACGATTTTATGTGCTAGCGGGAGAGAGTTTATCACATTTAAGACTACCCTCCCGTGCGGCTCTTTAAAGTGGTTTAACTTGACATACATGGGAGACGAATTGAAGAACAAAGCATGGTTTTAATACACGTTATACATTAGAGAGGACAGCCTAAGCGTATAGCTGATCTGCCCGCCTAAATTAGACAAATACAGGTCTTGACGAGGAGTCTAATTTGACTAAAAGTAGACCTACGTAATCCTCGGTGCTAGCTCCATGATCATGGAGACGTCCTAGCAAAGCATTGATTTGCTCCTCGAACCAGGTTTGAGCGTCAAGATCACTCTCTGGAATCCCTAATTGTGTGATCAATTCATGCCCGACATTAAAAAAACTGCTTTAATAGCTTAATTCTCTCTTCGACGATTCTTCGAGGGACGCCTTAGGACAAAGATCCATCAACCTGGATTACTGGGCCACTAATTCTCGATTGTGGCGCCGAAGACTGTCCCGCTGTCGCCACCATGGGTTGCGGGAGGACCGTGGCCCCCGTATGCCTCACCACAGCCTGGGCTCGAATACCGTCTCCCTGTCTTGGTGTTGGTTCTCCTTAGGAGGGGTGAAGGATTCTCACAGCCGGTGGCACCGGGGCACTGTCTCCTATTCCCGATGGTGGCATCACTCCGCCGGGAGGATGGAGTCAACATTTCCACCCTCCATTTGAACTATAAAACAAAACGTGTCAAAGTAAACACTTGAAATAATATTGTTCCAAGGATATTATCTGCAAACTACCACGTATTTTTTTCTCTTTAAAATGGTACCACAAATATACATAATAATTTTCAATTTCAATCTACTTTTGGTATTAATATAATATGTTACGTTTTTCCTAAACATAATGGCTTTAACTGATACCAACATTTGCAAAGTGTGTGTAATAAATACACTTGAACCCTAGAACATGTGCAAAATAGAGTCCAGGCCAGTTAATTTCTCAATATGAAAGGTTAAACCTACATTTTCACCCCTGCCAGGGAATCAAACCAGGGGCCCTTGGCTCAGCAAACCATTATATAGGGTTTTTCTCTCTTTTTAATAATCGGCTAGAGCAACAATATAATTTCCCTGGTTAATTATTATGCCGGTATGTATTTAAATGCCTGTATCAGGGGCGGCTCGTCCCTAAGGCGCGGAGGCGCGCGCCCCCCATTCCCACGTATCCCCAGTTCCTTTTAAGGTTATTATTCGCACTCTCACGACAATTTTATATTACCATAATAGTTTCAAGAAAAATATGTTTTTGGTTTAAGTAATATCAGGCAATGTTTTTAAAATGGCATGCGGTTGGGCGCGAGGCGGTCAGCGCCTGATATTGGAAACCAAACCTTCCCACCTCTTCACCTCTTATCATCAAATGGCATGCAGTCGGGCGTGCGACGGTTAGCGCCTGACATATATTGAAACCAAACCTTCCCTCCCCTTAACCCGTTGTCCTCCTGCTATAGCTAGCTAGCATTGCTTTTTCTTCTTTTGAAGGCGCACTCCCTTACGCGCCCTAAGGTTGAAAGCTTGTGAGATGTGTATAGCGCGAACCAGCATCTTGAGGATGTGTGTGGCGTGTGTGTTTTAATAATATTATGTAGGGTTATTTTAGGATAATGTTTATTTGAGTTATATGTCTTAATATTTTTTGTAACTATGCTTAATATGAATAGTTCAATTCAGGCGCTTAAGACAACGAATATTGCAAGATAAACTCTTGATCAAAAAAGAGAATTAAATTCATTAGGTAGGCCATGTCCTGAATTTAGTATGGAACAAATTGAAAACATACATACCTATATATGTATGCACATTACACAGCTGCAGTTTTTCTACAACACATCCACGTCCTTTAGAGGAAGTTTTTTTATCTTTCCAATTTAGGGGTGTGCGAAGTCCACTTTTTTGGTTCGAATTGAAGTCGAGTCGAATATGTGAAATATTCTCGAAGCCGAATCGAAGTTCGAATATTTTTCTATTTTATTTTGAGTAAAACTATTAATATATTGTTATTAAATATAGATATTTATCTAGCATCAAACTGAATATTATAGGCTATTTATTGTTTCTAGCACTAATATTTGTAGCTTATTGCCAACTTGATAATGTTAATCACTTTACCTCTATGCAAAAAAAAACAACAAAAAAACACCTTTTTATTTTATACTTAGCAGGTAGGTAAAAAATATATTTCTTTGAGTCTGGTTTTATTATGCTTTATTGAAGTCTTACTTATTCTTTTTAAGATTGCTATGGAGGAAGGTAAGCTGTTGTACATGTTCAGGGAGTAAACACTCTCGTCGGGCTATAACAACATTTCCTGCTGATGAGAATAGTCTCTCACTACTGACTTGCGTATCAGGAATACCAAGATATTTAAGCGCAACCTTAGCGACATTTGGGAATTTACTACACCCTTCTTGCTTCCACCAATGGTAAGGGTTTGTGGATTTATTCACCCTAGGCTCAGATAAATACTTTTCAACTTCTTCAGAAATATTCATCCTTTTCTTTCGTTTGGTAGAGAATCTAAGAATGACCACAGTCCAGAGTTTGAAGTTGATGGTTCTGGCTCATCAGCTGTTGAATCCATTTCTTCAAAATCACGGTATAGTTCGTTTCTTAAAGCAGTTGACAAATTTGCTGAAGCATCAATATTATTGATAACTACACCTTTGAATCTTGGGTCCGTTAACATAGATAAGCGAAATATTTCATCCTCTTCATGCAACGGAAATCTAGACTTAAGTGTCTTTAAAAGGCTTCTCGCAAATGTCATACCTTCTTCTTGCCTTTGTATGCGAGAGTTTAAATGGGAACTCAGACAGTGTAGGATGGGTATGACCATCGAAGAGGTTGGATATGAATCGCCACTTATTTCCTTTGTGGCTTGAGCAAGTGGCACAAGAACTTCCAAACACCTTTTGCTTGAGCCCAATCTGCATTTGTCAGCGGTTCAATATTGTGTTCAGACTGTGCTAGTTCAGCAGCGATGGGGCCCTTCATTTCAACAAGCCGCTGAAGCATGCAATACTCACTACTCCAGCGAGTCTCCACATACTGAATAAGCTCCAGCTGGGGTACCTGCATTCTCTCTTGCAGACTATGAAGGCGTTCCCGTGCTTGAGAGCTACGCCTGTAATGACCCACAATGTTTTTTGCCTTCTGTAACAGCTTCTTGACACCAGGACACTCAGATTTGGAATCGTCAACAGCTAACTGTAGAGAATGTGCAAAGCAAGGACGGGCTTTGTCACCAAATAGTGTTTTGGCAGCAGAGCGGAAATTGGGTGCATTATCGGTAATGCAGTAAATTGGGATTGTCATGTCCTCCAGTGAAATGCCCCAATTAACAACACATTGCTCAAGTCTAGATTTTATGTTGGCTTTAGAATGACTTTCATTCATTGGAATGATTTCCATAGTGAATGTCTTGTAGTCATATTTGTCATTCAGGTAATGACAAGTTAGACTGACATAGCTGTCTGTGGCACGAGATGTCCAGCCATCAGATGTGAGGGTTAGTGCCTGTACAAATGGGAGATCTTGAAGAAACTCTGTTTTGAGACGATCCCGAGTCTCTTGGTAGAGCACTGATACATAATTCCGAAGAGAACGTAGTTCGTGCAGGAATCTTGTAGTTGGGAGCAAAATGTTTAACCAATTCAACAAAGCCCTCCTCCTCAACAAAGCTGTATGGTAAAAGTCCTTTTACAAGCATATTTGTAATCTTGTTAGTGGTGGTTTGAGCATACGGGTGTGATGAGACCATCTTTTCTCTACTAAGCATAGTCTGGATGTTTTGTTGTACTGTCCTATCTTTTCTAGGAGCAGGTGCGGGCAGATCCTTCTTGTTGTTTTCATCTAAAAATTAAATTAAATTAAAATTAAAAATTAAATATAGCGTACCTGTAGGGCTACTGCGTGAGAGGAACCATTTAGAAAAATACCACCCTCAGCACACCAAACCAGGATTCAATCCCCTATTTTAGAGTCACCATTTTAGTCTAAGGTAAGTGTGATAACTTAAATAAAAAGTCTAAAACCTCTATCGTACCCCAATCGACTTGGGTTATAATAGGCCTAGACCCAGTGGCGGATCCATCTACTATCTCACGAACCAGATATCTTATTAATTTTTATTGTTGTTCTGTGAGAGTTCCCGTAACCCCCTCATGAAATTCGAGAGGATCCACACCTTTCTTCTCAAAATTTCGTGCCCCCCTCACGAAAATTTGCCCATGAGCATAAGCGGATTTAAGGGAAGCACATGCCCTCCACAATGGACAATAACATACACTAGGCCTCAAGGACGCCCATATGATAATTACAGGAAACATTATTTAAAAGTAAAATATATTAGGAAAATAAGCCACTTACAAAAATTGTTGCACATAATTTATAGGCCTAATACAAAACTTAGGCTGGTCTACAAATTTTCAATCAAATACAGTAATACAGAAAACGGCCAACTAACCTGATGGAGTCTTAAAGTTCTTTCAGCATGTTCGACATTCATCCGACTTTTTATCAATATTTTTACTAAAAAAATTCCACACAGTACTTCTTTGCCGATTAGTATTTGCACAATCACCACTGGTTTCACCCTGCATACTGTTAAATTAATTGTTCACACACGAGGTACGACTCAATCAAATAGACGCTCAAAAAACACGTGATCTACGTTCTAGAAAATAATACATCCTTTTATTTTTTAAAGAAAATATATAATATTTTAAGTTATTAACAGCAATTATCATCTATAGTGATGACGTTAAGTTTTTTTAGTATAATTATTAGGCACGTAGTGTTCCTTACTCACGCATGTGCTCGGCTATCGCTCATCTCTGGCTATATCCATATACTCGAGCCGCGCACGCGCTCAACTATCGCTCAACTCTGCCGATATCCTAAACTCGCACAGACAGGAGTTTTGGTCATGTAGTAATTAAACAACTAAAATGTCTGCTTGCGCATATGAATTCAAAATTATTAAAAAATATTTTTAATAACTAGGAAATACTTTAAAAGTTTAAACTGGCCGAAAATTTTAAAAATATTACTTTTATTATTTATTTTATCTACACTTTCAGTTGGTACTAATGAATGTTTATCAATACGGTATGATCATAATGTAATGGCCGTCTTGAAAATCACAACGTTAAGGAATTTTATCAGTTGCCCATAATAATAAAAATATTTTTTAATTCTTAAGGTACCGTACTTTGGTTTAACTCTTGTTGAAACCAGACTGTAAGTAAATCATTATCAAGGATTCGAATGGACCGAACCTTCGAACGGCAGCCGAAGCCAAACATAGGTTCGAATCGAATACGAAGTACCCTGAGATTCGATTCGGCTTCGAATTTTTCGAAGCTTCGCACACCCCTACTTTCCATCTTGTTTGTGATATTAATTTTTGAAATTAACTAAATGAATATTTAGCAAAACATATTCCAAAATTTGTGTCTTCTTTTAAATATATTATTTAGAAATAATTTATTAATTAAACAGGCTGCGCCCTCCAGCTTCTAAAGTGACGAGCCGCCACTGGCCTGTATACTTAAAATACATTGAAATACTAAATCTAATCTACCCTGTTTTAAAACCATATAATTGGGCAGCAAAGCTCAACATTTTTTTAGCTCTAAATTTAATTACAATGCAATCTGTTATTCCTATAAGTATCCAAGTTTACCTTTAAACCTTTTTCGACTCTAAAGTGACATGCAATGCCATCTGTAATTCGATAAGTAACCAAGTTTACTACAACAACAACAACACTAACCATTCAAAAAATCTAGCTTTAAGATATATATTGGGGGAAAACATGTTTTAAAACAAGTTGGTAAAAATATATATCGATGTTAGAAAGTAATTTTAATGGTCAGAAATTTAGAATTAAGTTTTATCTTAGTAGAAATAATTTTGTTTTAGAATTAAATAAAGCAATTTTTTTCATTTAATATTATAATTTAATTTAAATCCGTTACTGTTTTCCAGCCTAAAGCTAGGACTAGGATATCCACAAATCCAGCCCTTCTGTTAATTTTCAGACCGACATTTTTTAGCCGTGTCGGGAATCGAAACCGAGGCCGATACTTTAGTATACAGACATACTATCGAATGCGCTAAGGTGGCGGTTGAATTTGATCCAACACATTGCAAACATAACAATTATAATTTTCTCTTTCTTTTCTTGTTTGTATTAATAACCTTCTATACCATGAATATAAGAGCTAATATTCTCGAAACTGTTAGCTGACAAAAGATTTTGGTGTTCCAGCGAAACAACGGTAGTTTTGAGGAAGAGAGGACATGGATAACTCTTGCGTAATAAGCTGTATATTTCCAACCTAGTGGCTTTAGTATAATTACTTGTAAACGGTGCTAAAAGATACAATGGCAAACTTACATATCAGCTGGTCTATCACGTCCAATTCACCTCAAATATCAGGGATAGAATTTCCAACAAATACATATTAATTACGTTCGTGGGATGAAAAACCACTGACAAATCTATAAAATCTATAGCAGGACGCTAATTACCCATGAATCATTCGCCATCCGCCAGGAAAATTCCGTCCTCGCTAAAAAAGAGCTAAAGGATCTGGGTTATCCGCTGAAGGCGTCGGGAGTGCGTCTTCTTCTTGACGGTTTGTCAACAGAACAAGTACCGATGTACACCAAATACGTAATAAGAATAATAGTTACCATTAAAACATACAAAACGTTTAAAAACATACCTGAATTTCTTCAATTTCCAGAGCGTCAAAACTCATTATGGTGTGTATTATCCGTAATTATTAATTATAATGACAAAATTTAATGATTTCAAGGTATATTTATAGTTGCTTCAATGGGGTGTGTCGCATGTAAAGTTGTGTAACACTATTGGATAAAATCGAACTGCGTCGTATGTCAATTGAAACACTATAGTTTAATTCCCAGATATAATAATGCTGTTTAGGTTGTCTATAGCTCCGTGGTCGAGCGCCTATCATCACTGAACGGAAAATATACCGTTCAACCAGCTGTCTATAGCTCCGTGGTCGAGCACTAATTAAATCGGCATATTAATAAGATTAAAGAAAGGGAACTTTTGATGGCTGTTGATTCGCACACGGTTTATTTAAATGGCATCTGTTAATTACTTATACGTATTCCAATTAAATATTTTATATCAATGCACACTTGTGATATTAATGTTAGTTATGTTATACTGTGTTAGACTGTGACTGCCAGTGTGTGGCTCTGACTGACTTGTGCGTAGGTGGGGAGTGTTTGTGCGGGTGGATCCCCTGCATGTGTGTCGCTGTTTGGGATGTCTGGCTGATACGCACAAACGGTTTATATATGACATACCCCTTGCATCTTTCTCCCCTCGTCAACAGTGTAAAAACTAACTAATAGAAAGACTCCTGGCAACAGGTGTTGTGAAGGCTAGCTTCTTATTGGTATAGAGAAGTGGCGTCTTTGCCAAATACTGCGGAGTTGTTCCTTTTAACAGGAAATAGCGCAGTTGTTCTTTTAACAGGAAATATGGTATGAAAAACTATATTTTAGTGGTGAAATCCTTTTCACATTATTTCTGAGAAGCACGTGTTTCTTCATGGATTAATCATAAAAGGATACTCTACATATGTTACTTTAAAGAAAAATGATCTTATCCATGACTTTTTATATATTTTAGATTGATCTGACTCAATACTATTACAGGTGTTGGCTTCTTATTGGTCAATAATATTGTTTACACATCGGTGGTTGCTCGATCCTCGTAAAGGAGCTTCTATCTACCGTTACTTGTCATTCTTGGTCAGGCGTCTGGTGAATACGGACGTATTAGACCCTCTGGTGGTTAGGGGGATCTGATATGACGTAAATGACCACTATCCACCCTCCACTATCATGTTCATGTTTTCCAGCCGCACGAATGATAGTTGACATCTCGCCCCTGTGACGGGAGGAGGTAGGAGTTCAAGTCCCTGGAAGGTCAACAAACGCTAATCCTAAAAAAAAGCATAAATAATAACTTTGGCTGTTTTGACATTTCAACCCTGCGCAATTGATACATCACTAATTTTATTATTATGTCTCTCTCATTCGGGCAAAGATATCCAGACGGTGTTGGAGCGTTCGGTTCCCCTCATGTTCAGTTATGATTGAAGAGCAACAGAGGGTACACATCTTGCCCTGTGACGTAAATAGGTAGGGGTTCAAGTCCCTTAGCCGGCAACAAACGCTAATTACTTCACATTTCAAACCAGGGCAAATGCTGTACACATTTTGTCTGATTACACACCACCGTCAAACTTACCCGGTGACCTGGGCCTCGAACCCTTACCTTCCCTAGCGAAATATACTGAGGTACGAATCCTGGAGGGTACGTCATATAAATGTCAGGCTCATCTATTTCTGGTGGAGAAATTTGCTAGGGTAAACTGTTGGACGCGATATTATTATTATTTAGCACCACGTCTTACTACCCGTTCGGGTTATATGCTTTAAGTACTAACTACGCTAATGGATTAGGAATTAGGAAGGTTGAATTAGAGAAAGTGAACTCGCATTGGCGTGGAGGGAGAGTGGAAAACCATTAAGGAAAACCACCCCCAGTTCACCCGACTGAGATTCGAACCTTGATCTCCCCGTCCTCAGCAGTCGAGCTCAACCGGACTAGCGCGTTAGCCAACTACGCCACCGAGGCGGGTTGGACGCAATAGATCATCTAATATGTAGGTTTGCCGCTCCTTAACTATTAAAGAACATCAATATTACGGTCTCTCTCTATGTCTCACAAAATCGGCTCTTATCTCACGCTTGCCTGAAAAGCTTAGTTCGAGTTTGGGACAAAAGATGGCTGTAGCGTCTAGAAACATGTGCTTTCAATAACAGTTAGCGTGGCGATCTAGAAATCATCAATTTGATATTCTGGCATGGGAATTTGATATTTTAAAAACGAAACCAGGTTGTTTCAACATGTTTAAGTATTCAGCCCTGTTATTACTTACCAATTTATGTAGTTATATATTATTTTGTCAAAATATAGCTACGGATATTAAATTCAAGCTACTCAGTTCAATATTACTTGTGAATTAATCTGAGAGTTATATATTATTTCGACAAAATATATATGAGATTACATGAATATTAAAATATAACCTTACCTCAAACCAAATTTAGTTAATTTATAAAAGCTATCTAAGCATTGAAACTTTTTGTAGGGTTTTCCCAAACCAAATACTGGTAAACATTCTACCTAAACGGAAAATCTAGTTGACTAGCAAAACATTTTTTTCACTCTCGCAAATGTGGGGTGCACTCGGAAGGAAGTACGACCGTTCTAACAGAAATTACTGGTGCGAAATATATCGAGGTTCTAATACGTCCCAGTGTCAATGATGGAGTAATTATGGATAATAGCTTTGGCTATTTTAAAATACCTATATGTTTTAATTTACATCTTGGTAGTAGTTATTTTTTCACCCCCTCGCGAATGATGGTACGAACACTCATTTTATTATTCAAGGTTTGGAACCATGTTATCGTAGATGGCGAACGCTGGAACACAACAAGATAATTTAATAAGTATTATTTCAGAAAAAATTTGCCCCTGAGTGGGCATTAGAAAACACATTTTAACTTGCTTCCTTCAGAAGGCTACGACCAATGCACCAGGGGATCTTGTGGTGAGGGGTTCATGACTCTTCAACAGGGTCGTTGCCACCCTCTTTCAACATTATAACAAGTTACGGTTGTCGCGATATCTAACCCCCACTGGAGGAGTGGTATTACGAAGTGAGGGGCGGGGTGGGGTGAAGTGAAAGGGGCATCAGCAAAGCGAGGGAGCAGTCCGTGTAACTTAGTTCGTTCTATGCCGTGGCGATGTAAGGAGTGGGGGAGTGAGGTGAAGTGAAAAGGGTTTCACGGCTGCCAGCTGGTCAGTGGTCGCTTTCTATGCTACGCTGCCGTCAGGAGATGTTCGTGCTGTGCGTTGCCGCACCCAACGCTGTGGACTGCACGCTAATAAATAAAAAAATTAACTAAAACGCCCATTTCAATCCTAGACCAGGCATAAAAAACCAATGAGCACACATGAAAATCAATGAACATACATAAAAAAGTAAATGAGCATACATAAAAAAGCAATGAGCATACATAAATAACCAATGAGTACAAATAAAAAAGCAAATGAGACAAGAATAAACAAGTCTGGGACACTGGAAAGAGGTCAGGGGGGGAAGGGGCCAAGATGAAAGGGAGGGGGGAAATCAGCAGCCAATCAGAGAGTGAGGGGGCGTGATCACGGGGACAAAATGCAGCCAATCCAGCCTTTTTAGGTGGCCATCCCATCTACTGAGTAGGCAAGTAAGAGTCCAAATTTCTAAATTAGCACGTATTCAACATACCAGACTATCGTATAGGTAGTCCAATAGACATAAATAAAAACACCACAAATTGTGTCTCATGTAAAACTGTCATTCAACTGCATCTGTTTTAATATGGCTCTAATATGGATAATTTGACCTGTTCCACTTAAAGCAAAAGGCGTGCCTGGCATTTATTTTTCGGGGAGGACGGTTGTCCATTGATTAATGAGTTAAAGGGTTTTTAACTTATAATAGTTTTTAATCGTCTCAAAGCAAAAAAGATCTCTTGGATTCGCAATAACATGATACGGTTCATTAAGATTTCTATGTTCCGAAATATCAACTTGGAAGACAGTATGACATACTCCTAGGGCCCAAGTATGAACAAACATTTTTAACTTAAAGCTTTTATTTAAAATATAAATATAGGAGATTCAATACAGTAAGCTTTCCAAACCTTCACAACTCTTGTATGGGTAAACTTCAAAAACTAAAATAACCTAAAAATTGAATCGAGAATACTCTCAGTGATAGAATCAAAAACTGTTAAATCAAGATCATGGGCAACAGGAGAGTTGAAAAAATTCTTACTTGACTTCTCGGTTGAAATTCCTTGAATCCAATAAGAAATGAAATAATCAGAGATTTTGTATTGATATCAGGAAACTTCCTCAATAACTCTAATCCTTCCCTATGTTCTTCTTCACCTGATTCAAGGGCTACACTTTCCCTTAACTGCACCTCTCAAGCCCTTCCTGAAATGAATCTGGTCTTCAAACTAGGATGAGATGAGGCAACCAAGTGAAATACTCTTTCTGTATAATGATTCTGTGGAGAAAGCCCCTTTAATCCCCTCATCGACAGGAAATTTTATTAGGAAGGGTTTTTTATTCCTTGGAAGAGTAATTGGAAGCAAGTCCATATTTGGAGAGTTCATAGAATCTTCTTCAAACAAGGAATTAGAACCTTCATTCTGACACTCAGAGATAGCTGAGTGCAGTAAATCTACAGTATTTAAAGAGCCCAGATAGTAAGGGGAAAATGAGAATTCTGCAACAGGGGGAGGGGGATGGGGGGATGGGGGGATGGGGGGGATGTGGGGATAGAAGGGTTGTAGCACGCGTGGTGGCAGAGGGGTGAGTGTGTGGAGCATCTGGTTTTTTTCTGTGACTCATTAACATAATAATGGATGTTGGGGGGGTTGATGTGTGTAGGTTTGGTGGATGGAGGACTTGGGTGCAGGGTGGAGGGGAGGGGGGTAAAAAAAAATTTTTTTTTGGTTGAGAATACGAGGACACATCGGGGGAGGGTGGGCAAGGACACGACTGGGATGCTGGAGGGGGGGGGGTGTTGAAGCACCAGACCGGAT
>JBCFYV010003418.1:0-56578 GCA_039000515.1 Timema cristinae
AAAAAGGGGATAGTGACCTGACTATAAGACGGGAAATAGCCTACATGTTTACGTATGTACCGACATAAATTTTGGGACATACCCTGACAGGTTGTTCGATAGTGTACCTACTATAGATGGGACTATAGCTATATTTTTGGGATATTACCTGACTAAAAACTGGGACTAAGCATAAAAGGGTTGCACGGAAAGTGACCGACATAAGACTGGGATTTAACGGAAAAATGTTTAATAGTTCCCTGACTATAAGACGGGGACAAAGCCGAAGTTGTACAAAAGTACCTGACAAAACTTGGACAAGCCTGTTTGTTGGGGGGAAGTGTACGATATAAGACTGGGACTAAGCCTGACATGGTAGGGGAGGGGCCCTGTAACCCCGCCCTTACTTCCCCGAAGAAAAAGGCGGCGCACAAGGGACAAAAAAAATAACAAAGAAAATACAAAATTTTAAAGGGGAAACTGTAATACAAACAAATGAAACAGGCCAACCACAGGCCCCCATTTATCTTTTTCTCCACAAATCACCCCTAAAATTATTTTGATGTCATAACATAGGAAAAGGAAAAACGATCAACGGGAAAAACATTGATTTAGATAACTATAGTCATTGATAAAAAAATTTTGTTTTTTATAATGAGAAAAAAAAAAAACTTGAACAAGTATTGAAAACGTAATTTGGTTGCAAAATCTTGTTTTTACTTAAAATTTAAAGTAACCTTTAGTAACTTTTAAAAAATCGTAACCGAAACACGAATAATGAACCTTATAACTCAAGGCTAATGATTTAATACAAAAATTCCAATAAAAAGTCTGGGGCAGAAAAACAGCTCCTTACTTAACGATAACAAAACTATTGCCATGGGCCATTCAGTTAAAAAAGGGCCCTACCAAAATATTTAACCTTTTACTTTTTACAATATAAAAAACTTCCCATTGCCTAGGGAAATTTTAGATATAAAAAATTTCCCACAATTCCCTGTTATATCAGTCGCACAAAAGAATTTTCCCTCCAAAAACAATTAGATAGAACGCCATTTTGGGCGATGCAAAACAAACTTTTATTTTTCCCAATCCAAATAGATTCCAACGTTTAAGTGACAATTCTAAGTCCAAATTTTTAGGCTTTTTTATAAGTCCAATACAACAAAAACTCTAAGTTCAAAAATGATTAACATATTTTAAGCCCAAAATTTTTTGGGCAAACTAAAAATTTGAAATTCCAATCCAAAAACTTTGAAATTTTCATAATCCCAATTTTTGAAAATTTTACAATTTAAAATTACCAATAAAATTTAAGTCCTAAAACTTTTACAACAAAATTACCCAAAAATTTTTCAAAACCAAAAATATTGCATTTTTTAAGTCCAATTTTTAAAACATTAGTAAAGGTTTTTAGTGTTTTCGGGGCAAAAAAGGGGATGGGGGCTTTTTTAAAAGGCCCCGTTTATGCCCATAGTTTTTTTTAACAGTGAGTTGGGGGGGGTGGAGGGGGTGGGGGGGGAAAGACCTGGTCGGGAAGCTGGGGGGGGGGCATGGGTTTGTATGTTTTGGTTCAGAGGAACCCACCCCATTCCCTCGGGCTGAATCGCGGAGGGGTAAAAATCCTCCTCCTCTCTCTCTCATTAGTATAAACGCAGGATATGGGAAAACAGTGGTTTTGCGTGGAGGTGGGGAAGGGGTGGGGGGGGTTGAATCAGGGTGTTTTCTCTCAAAGGGCAGCTCACTTCCCTTAATGCCTTGTGCCCCCCATGATATATAATGTGCGGTAAGGTCTCCCTTTTCCCCCTGGGTTTAGACCAACCAGCTGCACATTTTTCTTGACAAAGAATCTGGGCATCGGGGAGTCGTGAGGGTTCTCTCCATCCGGGGTTTAACCTTTTTGGAGACCCCAAGGGGTGTAGTCTCTCTACTCTCCTCTCTCCAGGGTTTCCCGGGTTAATCCCGGGGAAAAACTCCTGAGGGGGAAATTTTGGGGTTTTCCCCCAGTCGATCGTGAGGATTTTGGGTTCAATCCTGGGAAAATCTCCCCAGGGGAAAGAGGGGTTCTCCCCCATCGTGCGAGTTGGAGGGTTTCTCTCTCCTGAGTCCGTTTATTACCTTTACCCGGAAAGATTTCTGTTCTCAAATTTTCCTTACCCAGATAATTGGAAAAACGTTTAGCGCCCACTGGTATTTGAACCCTCGTCCTAATTCTGACGTTCTTTATGCCTTTTTCCCAAAAAAAAATTTCCTTCCATATCAAATTGGTAAATAAAAAGCCTACAAACCCCATGTAATATGGAAAAAAAAAGTTTGGCCCGACTGGGATCGAAACCCGATCCTACTTCTCGACAGTCCAGTTTATCGACCTTTCTCCAAAAAAAAGATTCTCTTCGCATACAAATTTTGAGTAAATAAATACCTACGTTCCCGATGATAATAGGAAAAAAAAAGTTTTCAAAAAAATCGGTGATGTGTTTTGTTTTTTTCCGCCTCTCTCCAAACAAATGAGGGTTCCCCTTTCAGGGGAACGATTTTTTTTTTATGGTACTTCGGATAAAACCTTTTTTTGAAACATATAGGAAAAAATGATTTTTTGTTTTCCATCCCTTTTCCAAGCAAATGCAGGTCCCCCCTTCCAGGGGAAATTTTACTCACGATCATTGGAAAAAACTTTTTTCAAAATATAAAGGATGATGATGTTTTTTTTTCCATCCTCCCCCCAAGAAATGAGGACCGCTCCCGAAAAACGATTTTTACCCATGTTTAAAATTGGATAAAACCTTTTTCAAAACATATCGGATGATGATGTTTTGTTTTTTTTATCCTCTCTCCCAAACAAATGAGGGTCCCCCTTTCCAGGGAAAAACGATTTTACCAAAATTTTGTAAAAAAGGAGATCCCGGTTTTGATCCCGGTCAGGTTTGGAAAGAGGGTTGGTTTTCCACCCTCTCCAAAAACAAATGCGGCTCCCTAATTCCCAAACCTTCCCCAAATTTCCAACCATTAGCGTAGGGGAAAACGGGTTTGAGGCGAATGAGGGTTGGTTTTTCTACTCTCAATTCATACTACCTTCCCCTTTTATGTTTCTCGTAAAACGGGAGATCGGGGGTTTGAAATCCGGGGGGGTGAAAGGGGTTTGGTTTTTCACTCTCCCTCAAAACAAATTGTTCCTTAACCCTTTTGCGGAGGAGATCGAGGTTCGAACTTGGCAGGGTGAACGGGGGGGGGTTTTTTTTCCCCTCTCCCTTAATGCAAATATGGTTCACTTTCCTTTAAGCTAAACGGGGTACTTATGATTCATTAGCACTCCATTTAACTTGGATTCAAATAGCTATCCCATTAAATCGGATTATTAGCTATTTCCATTTTAACATCGGATTCATTAGCATCTCCATTTAACATGTGATTCATTAGCTTCCCCCATGTAATTATGATTTTTTACTACTCCATTAAATCAGATTTATTAGCAGCCCAGAAAAAAACATGATTGTTAGCACTTCCCGTAACATCATGATTCATTTGCTACCCTTCATGAACATCGGATTCATTTGCTATCTCCATTTAACATCAAAGATTCATTGTTCCTCTTTGTTTCTTATGATTCATTAGCTACCTTTTGTAAAAATTATGATTTATAGCTATCCCCATTTTAAAACGTGATTTTTCGCTTTCCTCTAAAAGAGATTATGATTATTACATCTCCATTTAACATCGGATTCATTGTTCCTCCCTGTACTTAATTCATTAGCTACCTCCAGTAACTCATGATTCATTAGCAACCCCCATGAACATAATGATTTATTAGTACCTCCCTGTAACATCAAAGACAATACTACCTCCATGTAACATCATGAAAATTTATTTCATCTCCATTTAACTCGTGATTCATTCTCCCCATGTACTTATAAATTAGTACTCCCCTGTTTATCATGATTTAAAACTACCCATGTAACTCATGATTGATTTGTACTTCCATGTAACATCAAATTTTTAGCTCCTTCAGTAACATCGTGATTCATACTAACCCATTAGCATTTTGATTTATTAGCTACCTCCATGTAAATCATGATATTTTGCTACCCCCTGAACATCACGATTTATTAGCTACCTCCATGTAACATAAGATTTTTTAGCTACCCCCCATGTAGATACAAATTGATGAATTCATAGTAGTCATTGAGGTAAGAGGTAACTTCATGAGATAGAGCCTTGAGACAATGGATGTATTTGAAAAAACTGTATTAGCCTCTGAGATGCGGTTCTGAGACAACAGATGAATTCAACTACGATTAACTAGCTCTCTGAGAACTCCCGAGATAACTATCTCCTTTAATAACTTCAAGAGATGACGTCATTAGACGATAAAAAGGTTCAATTATCTCCTTGAAGACTATCTCTTTGAGACAAGGATGGATTTGAAACACTGTACTAGCCTCTGCTCTTTAGACAACAGGGGAAATTCATACTAGCTCTTTAAATTGGTTTCCCAAAAGTAGTTCCATTGAACGGGCCAATGAAATTTAAACACTGATTTAGCTCTCTAGAAGCGGGCCAAATTTAACAACAGGATGAATTTATACTAGCCCTTGAGGTAATGAGCAATCAAAGATAGGGGCTCATTGGGGATTTTAGGGTAGATTATAAACTAGTGATTTAATACTCTCGGGATAGCTCTTGGAGATAAATCCCCCCTTTGAATAAATTCGTGAATGACCGGTTCTTAAGAAGACTGAATTGGGTTTATATAGTCCTTGAGGAGTATCATTGAACAACTTCATGAAATATATTTTTTGAACGGGTGGGTGGGATTCATACAGTGATTAACTACTCTCTCATTAAGACGGGTGTAAAAGGGAAACATACAACTCTTGAAAAATTTACTATAATAGTACCGTTGCGTTACCCCCGTGAATAGTTTTTTTAAAAAAACCCCTGTTTCGGAGGTCGTTCGAAAAGATTAACATATTCATTGTCAGGGAAAACCGATTCAAGATTCCGTTTATGAAATGAACTACCTAGACCCTTTCAGGTCCATTTTAAATCAAAGGTATTTTTCCTGCAGCTGTGTTGTCATAAAACCCAGGGGGGGACAAAGGGGAGGACCTTACCCACGTCCCCCTATGATAATGATGGGACAAGGGAGGAGGGGAATGAGCTGACCCATCTCGAGAGAAACACCCCCGAGTCAACCTCCCCCACCTCTTTATTCACCCCCCCAACAACCCATGTTCTATATCTTTGCGTTGTATACTGATGAGAGAGAGAGGAGAACAGAGAGATAGAGCCCGCGCTCTCATCCCCCTGATGGAGGGGAGGGACCTTCACCCCTAGCTAAAAGATCATAATGCACATGGAGGGTACTAATGAATATGATGTTACTTAAGGTATTAAGAATCACGAATTTTCTGAATGTAGCTAATAATCCCCGATGTTTCTGGAGTAGCTAATGAATCAAAAGTTTCATGGGGGTAGCTAAAAATTATTACAAAGAAGGTAGTTAATGAAAAAACATGTTCAGAAGGAGTTAAGAATCCGATGTACATGAATATAGTAATAATCTAATGCTATATGGAGGTAGCAAAAGAAAGTGATTTACATGGGGGGTTTTAAGAATAAAATGTTAAATGGAGGGGGCTAAGAACACGTGTTACATAATGTAAAATAATGAATCATTGCTATATGGAGGTAACTAAAAATTATATTGCTACTTGGGGTTTAAGAACAAAATGTTACATGGGGTCTAAGAAAACTGATGTTACATGGAGGGAGCTAAAATCATATTTTTACATGAAAATAGTTAATGAATCACATGTTTTCATGAATTTGCAAAAAGAATCATAATGGTACTGGAGGGAGCTAATGAATCGTGATGTTACTGGGGGGTACTAAGAAAACAGATGTTACATGGAGGAGCAAGAATCACAATGTTACGGGGGTAGTAATGAATCATGTTTTCATGAAGGTAGTTAATAACACGAGGTTACTGAAAAGGAATGAACATGAGTTCAGGGGTACTAAAGTGTTACTGAAAAATAGCTAAAAGAACATAATCACATGGGGGTACTAATAGTTTCATGAATTTAAGCAAATGAATCATAATCTACATGGGGGTAGCTAATAATCGCGATGTTACATGGGTCTCTAAAGAATCACGATATTCATGAAGATGCAATGAACACGATTTAAAGGGCAGCAATGAATAGACTTACAGGAGGTACTAAGAATCAAATGCTACATGAGTTAACCAAAAATCATTGTTACATGGGGTAGCTAATATCATAATCTAATTTTAGCTAAAAATCACAGTTTCATGGAGGTAGCAAAAGAAACGGGGTTTTCAAGGGGTGTAGCAAGAATATGATCTTACTGGGGGACAATGAATGTGAATACATAGGGGTTTTAATGAATCTGTGTTCATGGAGGAGCTAATAATCGTGATGTCATGGGTCACTAATGAAACACAATCTTAAATGGAGGGGAGCTAAGAATCAAAACTACATAGTTAACCCAAAGAATAATTATGTTACTGGAGGTACTAAGATTTATGAAGTTAAATGAAGGTAGTTATTTAAAAACGATGTTACATGAATGTATTAAAAAAACAGTTTTTTTACATAAGGGACTAATGAATCACGATGTTTAAAAATGGGGGTAGCAATAACATGATGTTACAGAAGGTATTTTAAAGAATCACGATTACTGAAGGTATTAAGAATCACGATGTTACATTTAGCAATGTATAAAAATGCTATATGGAGGGAGTTTAAAGAATCATAATGCTACATGGGGGTGCTAACAATCGTGAGTTTTGGAAGTAGCTAATGAAATCACGATGTTACCCGGGAGGTACAATAATCATGTGTTACCGGGGGTACAATGAACACGAGTTTTTTAAGGCAAAACAATCATAATCATATGGAGGAGCTAATAATCATAAGCACAGGAGGTACTAATGAATCGGATGTTACTGGAAGTAGCAATAACATAATTTTACATGGAGGAATAATGAAACATGAAGTTTCTGAAGGTATTAATGAATCACGATTTTACAAAATGTAGCAATGAATCATTGCTACAGGAGGTAGCAAGAATCATGATGTTACTGGAGGTAGCTAAGAAAACATGAGTTACGGGGCTAGCAATGAACCGAAATTTTAAAGAAGATAGCTAATGAACACGATTTAAATGGAGTAACTAAAAATCATGACTTACATGGAGTAGCTAAAACATAAAGCTACAGGATTACAAAAGAATCACATGTTTCTGTATGTAGCTAAAAATATGATGTTTTTCTGGGGCAAGCTAAAGATCCAGTATTAATAAGTACATATGAAACACGAGTTTAAAAGGTTTAGCAATGAATCACGAAGTTACATAGAGTTAGAAGAAACACAATTTTTTAAAAGTAGGTAATAATAATCATATTTTTTATAAAGAAGCTAAGAATCACGATATACTGAAGGTAGCTAAAAAATGATGTTAAGGTCTAGCTAATGAACATGATCAAAAGGGGGTACTAATAATCATAAAGCTAACATGGAGTTAGCCAAGAATCACGAGTTACATGGAGGTAAAAATGATTTATTTTTTACATGGACTAGCTAATAATCATATGTTAAAATGAGCAATGAATCATTATTTTACATGGAGGTACATAATCCGATGTACATGGATAGTAAAGAATCACGATTTAAATGGAGATAGCTATAATCATGATTTACAAGGAGGTAGCTAATGAATCATAAAAGCAATAGAGGAAGCGAATGAACACGATGTTAAATGGAGATCTATGTCATGATGTTACAGGAGGGAGTAATGAATATAAATTTAAAATAAGGGGAAACGAATAATCACGATGTTAAATAGAAAATAATGAATCTAAAGCTAAATAGAGGAAGCGAATAAAAACATGTTAAATGGAGATAGCAGTGAATCTAATGTTACTGAAAGGAGCAAGAATAAATGCTACAAAGGAACTAAAAGAAAAACGATGTTAAATGGAGATACTAATGAACACGATTTAAATTGGGTAGCTAATGAATCACGAGTTAATGGGGATAGCATTGAAAAACAAGTTAAATGGGGCTACTAATGAAATCAGTAAGGTAGCCCGAAAAAGCTTAAAAAGTGAACCCATATTTGCTTAAGGGAGAGTGGAAAAACCAACCCCCAGTTCACCCTCCAAAATTCGAACCTCTCTCCTCTACGCTAATGGGTTTTAAGAAACATTTTTCTTTTAGGGAAGTAGAAAAACCAAATCCTCAGTTACCCTGCCAAGACGAACCTCGATCTCCCCTACGTAATGGGTTAAGGAACCACATTTGCTTTAGGGAGAGTAGAAAAAAACACCCCCCATTTACCCTGCCCGAATTAACCCCCCGAACCCCCCTTTTTTCGGTAACATGAATGGAAAAGTACCGTAAGAATTTTAGAAATGAAAAAAACCAACCTCATTTCGCCTCAACCCCCGATCTCTCCTACGCAATGGATTAGGAAATTTGGGGAAAGGGTTAATTAGGGACCCCTTTGCTTGAGAGAGAGTGGGAAAAACCAACCCTCAGTTCACCCTGACCGGGATTCGAAACCTGGATCTCCTTTTTTACGAATTTTGGTAAAATCGTTCTTCCTGGAAGTGGACCCCCCATTTGCTTGGAGAGAGGATGGAAAAAACAAACACATCATCATCCGAATATGTTTTGAAAAAGGTTTTATCCGAATGAAACATGAGTAAATCTTTCTTCCTGAAAGGGGGAACCCTCATTTGCTTGGAGAGAGGGGAAAAAAAACAAAATCATCATCCGATATTTTTTTGAAAACTGTTTTTTCCATATTATCATCGGTTTACGTAGGCTATTTGATTACTCAAATTTGATAGGGCGAAAAAGAAATCCTTTTTTTGGAGAAAGGTCGATAAACTGAACTGTCGGGAATTAGGATCGGGGTTCGATACCAGTCGGGGCTAAACTGTTTTTCCACATTATCATCGTGTAAGGTAATTAAGAAAGAGAAATTTTTCCCGGGTGTAAAGGTAATAAACTGGACTGCAGGAGAGAGAGAATCCTCACAACTCGCAACGATGGGGGGAGAACCCTACATTCCCTCAGGAGAGTTTCCCAGGATTAAAAGCCGGGAACCTAGGAGAGAGAGAGAGATAGAGAGACCTACACCCCTCTGGAGGTCTCACAAAAAAAGGATTAAACCCCAGGATGGAGAGAATCCTCACGACTCGCACGATGCGAGATTCTTCGTCAAGAAAACTGTGCAGCTGTGTTGGTCATAACCTAGGGGGGACAAAGGTAGACCTTACCGCACATCTATATGTTAATGAGCGGGCACAAGGCATGAAGGAAGTGAGCTGACCCATCTTGAGAGAAAACACCCTCGAGTCAACCTCCCCCCACCCCTTCACCCACCTCTACGACAAGCCACTGTTCCGATATCTGCGTTGTATACTAATGAGAGAGAGACAGAGAGGAGAGATTGTACGCAATCCGCGAGTTCACGCCGAGGGTTTGGGGTGCTTCCTCTGAACCAATCATACAAACCCATCCCCCTCCCCCGCAGCCTCCCGACTCAGGATCTTCCTCCCCCTCACACCTCCTCCACCCCCCTCAACCGCCATTGTCCTGAAAACACTGTGTGTGCATAAGCGGGCCATAAGAAGCCCTCATCCCACTACTTTTGTGCCCTGAAAACACTAAAAAACACTTTACTGACATTATTACAAGTTAAATTACCACAAAAATATTCTAATTCCAAACATGTTCTGAATATTTAAAGGTTGAATACGACGAGATATATTTTAGTCCGAATGTTTTTCCATAATAACGTCTTTACCTTGCGAATATTTCCTGGAAAACACAAGGTGTGTCCTAAAGGACAGCCTACCAAGAAGTACCGTCCATGTCGAACTACACCGGTATTTTTGCGATTAACAGCTCAAAAGGGGGAAGAAAGGTAAATACAAAACATCGGTCAACACGAAAAATGACGAGTGGGGGGGGTTAAAATATCGAGGTCAACACACGCGAGATGTTAGAGTTTACGTCGACCAATTAACACTGGCAAAAACAATCCATTTTGCACAGGCGCGTCCACACATTATCCACACCCCACCACGGGGAATAGAACATTTTACAAGTCCAAGATATTTCCTCGTAAAAGTTGATTGAAAATTTGGTGGTGGCAAGTTGTTTCTTTTGTGAGTGGGAAACAGTAGGTTGGCGCAGCGAAAAATTGGCAATTTGGTGAGTTTTCTTGTATTAAACTCTTTTTTGGAGCATATATCTCAAATAAATGCTACAGTCCCTGACTATAAGACTGGGACTATAGCCTGACATGTTGTAGGGATATTTGGTCCGGGACTAAAGACTGGGGACTATAGCCTGACATGTTGTAGGGAAGAGTACCTGACTAATAAGACTGGACTATAGCCTGACATGTTGTAGGGGTAGGTCCCTGACTATAAGACTGGAAACTATAGCCTGACATATTGTAGGGATAGGGGTTTCCTGACTATAAGACGGACTAAAAGCCTGCCCTATTGTAGGATAATGTCCTGACTATAAGACAGGGACTATAGCCTGACAGGTTTGCACGGATAGTTTGGGCCTGACTATAAGACAGGGACTATACGGGGACCGGCATTTGGGCCCAATATGCATTTGGCCTAAAAATGAAACCCAAAAGTCATTTTGGCCTAAAAGGCATTTGGCCTAAAAAGGCGTTTGCCTAAAAGGCGTTTGGCCTAAAGGCTTTGGGCCAAAAGGCTTTTGGGCCAAAAGGGCATTTGGGCCTAAAAGGATTTGGGGCCTAAAGGCATTTGGCCCTAAAGTCATTTGGCCAAAAAGTAAATTTTAAAAACCCTCGGTTATTTGGGAAAGAAAAAGGTACTGTTATTGTTTCATCTGAATAAGATAGCAAAACTGATCAAGGTAGTTAAAAATTTTTCAAAAAACATTAAAATTTACCTACATAAAACTAATCATAGTCACAAAACACTATATCACCTTTTTTATATATAATTCCGATTTTATTTCTTGTTAATATATCTCAGGGTCATAAATTAACGAAAAACAATAAGAAAATCCATTCTCAGCATCGTTTACGCTCGGTAAAAAAAATATCGTACATTAAAATTAGGGGTTTTGACAACTTTTTTCCAAAAAGGGCAAAATGAAAGGGGAAAAACCATATTCTACCCACCCACTTTAAATTTGTTGAAGTGAGCCCGATTTTGTTTCCCGTACGAGATATATATGAACATATTTTTTTTTTATCTATTTATAAAAATTTTAATAAAAAAATAAAAGTGACGTATTAAAAAAATTTTTGCCATAAAATATTTAAAATTTGTCATATATAAAAATAAATAATATATATAAATTTTATAATATATATTATAAAAACTTAAATTAAGGGTTTTTGACTAGATCCTTTTAAACTCTATTATTATTATTTTTAAAATTTAATTATAAATTATTATAAAAAAATTAGTACAGTTATTTTTTTCAAACATGTAACATTTTTCTCGGTGAATTATTAAAACAGGGTTTTTAACACAAAGGCCCTTTTGTTTAAAAACTATATACAATTTCCCTATAGTAATTTGAAAAGATTCTCAGGAATTATTTTAATTTGGGAAAAAAAAAAAATACAAAAGTTTTAGGGAATTGTCGTTGGTCTTTTTTTAAGTCTTCATAAAACGAAAAATAAAAAATGTGGTAGCCTTTACAGGTTTATAAATTCCTGGGGGCAAAAAAAAAGTACAATGTAAGCAAGTGACCCCGAAAACCCAAGGCTGCAGAAAGGGGCCAAGGGGGAAAAAACTGACGATTGGTTGGTAAAAATATCTCCCGCTAGGATCGTTTGTTTTCCCCCCATCCAAAAAGTGACATTTATACCCAAGAGGCAAACAGACTAAAAAGTTGGCCCCCACATTGCCAAAAAAAAAAAAATCTTTTTTTTTAATCGTTTGGCTCTATTTAGCTATTGCCCGAACATGAAATTTTTGCTTTTAAATGGCTTTTAAAAAATATTTAATGTGGGGGCCCAATTTGAGCTCAAGCTACCCGCCAATTTTGAAAAACAAAATAACCAAATTTTTTAATCAATCCATTGTGTTCCTTTGGCTCATATGTGCCCAAAATAACTTTTGTTTTTAAAAATTAGAAAATCTAGAAATTTTTTTAAATTGGCGGGCTAACTTAAACCTTCCCTTATCATAAACGGAAAAAATAGTTCAAGCGGGCCCAGCCACTTTTTTTAAATATCAATGTAAAAAATTCTGTATTCCATTCGTTTTGTTTTTAGTTTGTGCTATATGTGCCCGAACTTTAAACGTTAGGGATGTAATCAAAGCCTTTTAATAACATTTAAGAAGCGATCCAACTAGAGCTCAAGCTAGCCCACCACTTAAATTTTTTCTAGATTTTCTAATTATAGAGCACAAATACTTTTTTTTGGGAATATGGACAAACGAAAACAAACGAAGGGTGAATACAAAATTTTTGTTACATTGATATTTAAAATTGGCGGGCCTGTTTTGAATTAAATTTTTCTAGGGTTTTTAGGGTAAAGGAAGACTAAGTTTGCCCCCCACTTAATTGTTCTTAATTTTTATAATTTTAAAGCACAAATGTTCTTTTTTGGGCACATATGGCACAAATGGAGCCAATGGATTTACTTAAATAAATTTTGTATTTTGGGTTTTTTTCATATGTGGGGGCTAGCTTGAGCTAAAGTTGGCCCACCACTTAAATATTTTCAAAATTGGGCCAGTTTAAACCCAAAAATGTTCATGTTCGGGCACATATGAACAAATAGAGCAAAAACGATTAGACAAAAAAGGTTTTTTTTTAGAAATGTGGCGGGCCAATTTGATTTTACTGGCAAACAGGCTAAATCTTCCTTTCTCTCTTTCCGCGCACTCTACAAGAGACTTTGAAGGGGGGATTAGGCGCAGTCCTTTCCACCCCCCTTTCCAAAATAGCAAAGCCTTTGAAGTAACCAAAAAAAATTCATTGTTCCCCGGCAACTTTCCTTTGGTTTTTTTTTCAAACCCCTAACAAAATTTTTTTTGATTTCACGATTGTTGGGGGGGTACCTCTGTTTTGCTTCATCCTTTGCTTTATATAGTTTTAAATAATGTATTGATTTGTATATTTTTGTGAAAATTTTGTGATACAAATTTTTTAAAAAAATTATTTCATTCTTTTTTGAAAGAAAGATTTTTACTATAAAATAATGAATCGGGGACAAAAATTGCATACCACCCCCTGTCAATTACATGATGTACTTAGGTAATTTTTCCAAAAGGGTTTTTTCCCTTTTTTCCCACCAAACGGGGTACTTTCATATTCTATCTTCCCATCCTCCCTCTAATTGCTATTATATTGGAAAGCATTGACGGGCGTGAAATAAAATGAAAAAAAAATACAAGCTTACTCTATTTATTTGAAAAACATTTTTTAGCAGTGAAAATACATAAATTTTCAATTATAAAAAAATTTAAAATATTTGTAAATTTTAAAAACTACATTTAAACTTTATTTAACATTTTTTAAGATAAAACTATACTTACTATGTTGACTTAATATATAAAATGAGAGACCCCTTTTAACACACTGGCTCAGAAAGTATTCTTTATTAACTAATATTATTATAAATCAAAACCCTTTTTTTAAAGGGTTTTGAACTAAAATTTTGGGTCCCTTTAAAAAAAAAGCTAATGGATATACTTTTGATTTTTTTTTGACGAGAAAAAGGGGCATTAAAATTTCAAAAAAACCCTTTTAAAAACTATATTTTATTAATTAAATTATATCTATGATAAAATGACCTCTAACTAAGTTTTTATTAAAAACCACGGCCACTCATTGGGTGGGAAAAACGGGGCACCTTCCCCCAAAACCCCCCTAAAATTTAAATACAAACATAAATTGATATTTTAAAACTAAAACATTAGACACAGAAATGAGTCGTATAATGGCTCCTTTTTTAAGACTTTTTAAGATTTTTAATTAAAACACACAATTAAAAGTGCCACTTATTTTTTCCTTTTGAAAAAAGTACAACCTAGAGCTTCCAACTTGTAACAAAAAATGAAATAAAATAGCCACCCTGGTAATAAGTTCGTTTTAGTTTTTAATTTCTTAACACAAGATAGGGGTTTTAAACCGAGGACCTCGCTTAATGAGATTCAAAATCACTCGACCCCACCCTTCGTTTAAAATTTAATACAAAAAGAATTAAAACTGACAAAGCTACCAGAGCGTGTTTTTAAACACTTAAAATATTTGATTAGACCAGGGTTCTCACATTTTAGACCGAAGGGCTTTGTACCAAAAAATAATGGCCGAAACTTATAAAAATATTTACACAGTATTATGTATTCATAAATACATTTAAATCTCAAAATCTTTTATAATTTAATACTTGAATGAAATAAAAGAAGAACTACACTCACCCCGCCCTCCGCGTCACTGAAAAACAAGTTATATTTTGAGTCCCATGACTTTGAGATCGGGTTTGTTTTAGCGTTAATTACCAACGTACCATTTTTTTTATTTGTGTACTAGGTGTAATTTTTTTTTTCACGTAATATAAATTATTTTTTTTAAAACAATAAACCTACAAAATTTTGAATTCAATACCAGCCCAACACTTTATTTCATTGGTAGCGTTTTTTGTATACTGAGAAAAAGGTCCCGGGGTTTTCGTTCCCCGGAATGCCCCAAAAAAAACGTATCTTTGGGTTTTTACTGTGCTTTTCCCCTTTCCAATGAAATTAATGCCAGGGGGCTGATGCTGTTTTTGTTCTAGATTTAAGTTATTTGTCAGACTCTGAAAAAAAACAAATTCACGGTGGTTTTGTCTTTTGTTCTATATGGTGTCACTATTGAGCGTGAACGGGAAAGAGGGAAGGGTTAATGGTGGGGGGATTACCAAATTTTTCTTACCCCTCGAAAAGTGCCTCCCCCCATTTTGTTTAAACTTGCCTCTGTATACTTTAATTTTGAAGCTGAAAAATGGTTTGCATCAAACTTCAAAAAGATTTTTAAAATCTTTATTATTTTTTAAAAGCTTAAGGAACCCCCAAAATAGCTTTTGTGGCTTATTTTTCAAAATTTTTCCGGCTTGGAGTCAAGCACCAAAAAATCCTTTAAAAAATAGTGTTTTTACAATACCTCGCCAACACTAATAAAGCTTCGCAATACTCTTGATAGTATCACAAAAAGGTTTTTTTTTTTCATTGGATTACTACCCCCTTTGGTTTACACATACATCAATTTACCCTAAAGAACCCGGGAAAGGAATGTTACATTTTAATTAATGTACCTCATTTGGGGTATATTGGAGTGGGGGACAATTTTTGGGGAAAATACCCCTTTTTCACCGGCTGGACTAACTTCAAACTTTAGAGGGCAACTTTATTTCCAACTGAGGGGGGGGGGGGGATATGGTGGAGGGCACACATATTACCCAACTTGGGGGGGTTTTTATTTTACAATTAAATAACACAAATTTTAGCAAAAAAAAAAAAAACTAATACTACCCTTTAAATATAAGTTTTATACACTCATTTAAATTAATATAAATTTAAAATTTTTTCTAACTACAAATTGGTTTATGAAAAGGCCCACTTTCAAGAGGGTTTATTAAATTTATATTGAAAATTTAACAAATAATTTTAATGAAAAATTTTCTTCACCAAAACCTTAATGTTTTTTATTAACTTTTACTATTACATTTTTTCATGACTAGAAAAATTTGTTTTGTAAAAAAAAATATTCATGTGTGCATACAGACGGATTTTTAAATTAGAAATAAAGTTTCCCAAGTATTTTTAAGTTTTGGCACGGATAACATAAAACTATATCCCCTTGCTGGGGGGATTTTTTACAGACTACTGCCACATCAAGAAGCAAGATCGTTTGTTTAATAAGGTTTTAAAAAACTTTTGAAAACTTGCGTTTTAAATAAATATTTAAACAAATCATTAAATCACTATAAAGGGGGCTTTTCCAAAATAAAACTAGGGGGTGAATGTTTTTCACCCATGAAAACCCCCTTACTATTTTTTCGTAAATCTAATACAATGCCTAGATTCACGGGGATATATTTTCCCCTTTGGATAACATTTTCGGGGACATCACAAAAAAGGGGGATTTTTTTTGCTTTTTTAAGGAAATTACAGCGTTAGGACTGAAGGTTTGTTCACATTCATTAGGTGAAAAAAAAGTTTTTAGCAAAAAAAAATACGAATCATGACTCCCTTTTCCTCTCGTTCAGAAGGAATACATTTCATCGACTTTAGAATCTTTAGGGAAGTCTGTGTATAACACCATATCTCTTGATTACTTTTTTTGATACGGCAACAACAACGCTTTCCCGCCCCTTTTCTTTGTATCGGGGGAACACTTTTCTAACCCTTTCCCCCAAAATAATAAGAAAGCTACAATAAACATAAAACATTTACTATTTAAAATTGACTTTTGGAAGCATACTTGACATAAATAAAAAGTTATAACGAGCGCACCCGCCCCGGGGCGTAGATGCTAACGCGCTAGTCGGTTTAGATCTACTGCTGAGGGTGGGGAGATCGAGGTTTTTAATCTTGGTCGGGGGGAAAAATGGGGGGGGGGGGTGTTCCCAATGGTTTTCCACTCTCCCTCCAGCAAATGCGGTTCTATTCACTAATTCAACCCTTCCCCAAATTCCAATCCTTACGATTTTAAATTAGGCGTATAACCCGACGGGTAGTAAAACGTGGGCTGAATAAAATTTTAAAAAAAGTGCTGCATACACAGTCACATGATCTGAACGAAGCAAGCTTGGCAAGGTTCGTTCAGACGTTACGAGCGCGCGTGTTAGGTTGGCTGAATCTGGCCGGTAAAGTGAACGACCTTCCCTACAACTTATAGTTAGTTAAGGAAGGGGCCCATCAAATGACCAAATAAACCTTAAAATTTGAAAAATTTTCCAGTGAGTTTGGGAATTGCAGGGGAAGGGGAGCTTGGAGGTCAAAATTTTTTAAAAAAATATATTTAATTACTTTCCCGATTGTAATAATTTTTTAATTTATAATTAGTACGGGAAACATACAAATAACATTTACTAATAATAATAATAATAAATTTTTATTTTTAATATTGCTTCTGGAAATATGGTATGGATATAATAGAGAAAAAAAAAAAATTTTTGAGATTTGGGAAAAAAAAAAAATTTTGAAGATAAAAAAAGATAAAACAAAACCCAATAGCCAAAAAACATTAGACTATAAATTTCTCAAAGTGGGGTTTTGGGGAATAAGGGTCCAAATCTACAAAATTAATAGAAACACTACATCCAGTGCATGTCGTTTTAAAATTTTGAATTTTGGGGAGCCCGTAAATCACCACTCCAAATAATAATAAGTCTGAGGATTTTAAAATGAACTCCCGAAAACAAGGGAAGGGTGGGGGGAAGTTATAAAAAACCCTTTTTTCTATGTTTAAAATGAAATTTGGTGGCAGGGAAAGAACAACTTAGATAAAAAAAGTATTCTTTTTAAAAATGTTTTAAATGGGGGTTAGAGAAATTATGATTGTGGAGGGAAGGGAAAATTTTTAAAAACCAATAGAAACAATTACTAAAAAGAACAATTTATTTGATAAGCTAGGTGCTTAGTACTAGATGTTCTTTTCAAATTATTCATTTTAGTTAGTAAATTTAAACTATTTTTTTGGGCTCATTTTTTAAAAATGTTTTTGCTAAGCAGCAAATATGATGCAAAGACTCAAAATAAATATATAAAAAAAGATTTTATATATATTTATATAATAATTTTACTTCTTATAGGTAGTAGTTTTAAATTTTTAGCTTATCAACATACAAAGTTTTTGCCTCTACTGTCTGAAATTTTATTTTTGGGAGTTTAGATAGGGGGTTTTCAAACTGCGAGGCGGAAGGGGTATTCAGAAAAAAAAAAAAAGGTTTTAACCCTTTTTCATTCTTCGACTTGCCTAAATTATGATTGACTAAAAAATTAAAATTCTGTTTGGGCCCATGAAGCAAAAAATTAA
Source organism: Timema cristinae (assembly GCA_039000515.1). Classification (NCBI taxonomy): domain Eukaryota; kingdom Metazoa; phylum Arthropoda; class Insecta; order Phasmatodea; family Timematidae; genus Timema; species Timema cristinae. The sequence continues at coordinate 18,048 of JBCFYV010003418.1, forward strand.
TTAATATCAAAAAAACTTTATTTTTTTATAAACTTCTACAAAGCTCTTTTCAGAAAAAAATTAAATTTAATTAAATAATAAATTCTCATTTTTTTATTTTAACGTAAAAAAGTTATTTTTTTTCAAGAATAAAGAGTCTTAAAAATTAATTTTATGTTCATATAAGCTCAAGAGCATAGATTTGAGAAAAATGGGTTTTGATGATTTCTAAAAAAAAAAAAAATAAAAACACCCAAATTAAATTGACGAAGCCGTGGGAAAACTCGAGTAATTAATATGATTAAAAAAAAATAATGATTGATTAATATTTAGCAAAATTAATAAACAAATATACTTTAAAAAAATAAAATATACTTTGGCACTTAAAAAAAAATTTAAAATTCAAAATAATTTTTTTTTATTTAAAAAGGTGTTTTAACCCCAATGATGTGCTAATTTAAAAAAAACGGTACGGGACAAAACTTTTTATTTTTTGGTACAAAATTATTATTATTAGCACCCGTCTTAATACCCGTTCGGGTTTACGCACTTACGTAATGGTAATGGAGGGTGATTTAATGAAAGAAGGGCCCACAGTTTTAAGTGGAAACGAACCAATGGTTGTGGCCTGGGACTCCCCACATTTACAAGATGGCTTGTCAAAAATTATACAAAACCTTTTCAATTTAAAAAAATTAACATACAAAAAGGGTATTTAAAGGGTTAAGGATGTTATACCTTTGGGGGTAATAAATTGGAAAAAGACATATATTTTTTAAAAAGGTAGTATATACATTTAAATAAACACTACACACCTCGCCATCTATTAATCCTAAAATCTTAACGAATGTTTCCCGGGGACAGCAAAACATATTAAAAAAATGGTCTAAAATTCTTTACAAAAAGCTTTTTGGCCTAAAAGGCTTTGGGCCCAAAGGTTTTGGGCCAAAAGGGCGTTTAGCCTACATTTGGGCCAAATCCCTTTGGGCCAAATGACGGGTACCCGTTTTTTTTGGTCAGTATTGAAAATAAATATCATTCAAGTACCCCCAGAGCCCACAGCAAACAATAGAGAAATTATGTAGTTTAACATAAATTGCATTTGCTGTTTGAATTTGGATTAAGGATTGACAGTGAAATAGAACATTTTGCATATACTTATAGTGTGAATTTTAAAAATTTTAAGAAAAGGGAAAAAAAAAAAATACCCAAAAAAAATTTTTTTTAATCTTAAGTCTTTTATAAACAATTAATGTTTTTTACAATTTTTAAAATTTAACAGAATCCAACCTTATTTTAATAAAACGTTTGGGGAAAATCAGGTAAGTCGCTAAATTTTTCTTGATCCGGGGCAATTTATTTTTAATCAAAGTTAATTAGGTCAATTATAGCAAAATGTTCATCAAATTCCCCTCTTTTACTATTTATAAACAAAGCTTAACTGAAATAGTGTTTTGTCGCAATGCTTTTAAATATGTTTTTCAAAGAAACCTAGGGGGGTTACTTTGAAAAGGGCTACAAAATTTTTATCAGGAAAAAATTTTGACAGCCTTTTTTTAAATTTTACTAATAATTATAGTTTAAATTTGTCTAGGGGGTTTTAAAAATACAACCTGTTTACACGGTTTTAGTTTAGAAAATTTCGACAAAATGGTGTTTTCTGTAACAAAGCACCACTTTGACAGTATTTGATTACTTCCGAAATTTAAAAAAATGGGTGCATGATTTTGGGAAATTGGAAATTTTTTTTTTTGTGTACTATTGCAATATTATACCATTTGACTCTCTATTTTTTGTAGTTGGTTTCAACTTTACTGTAAAAAATGTGTTTATTGGGGGGTGGGGGTGGAAATACTCAAAATAACATTTAAAAATTTTAAAATTTTAAACCCTTTAAACGAAATTTGACTACAGTTCTCATCATCAACTCATAAAAATGAAAAGAAAAGCTTCACTTGTTTTCTTGCCATACTACAATGATAGTACATAAAACTTGGTTTAAAATTTATTAAAATAATAATTCAATTTAAGTTTTTTTCTTTGTTTTTTAGGTGCTTTTTTTAGTTCAGTGAAGATATAAAATAGCTTTAAATAGTAATATTTTCTGGTGAAGTTTCAAGGGCCTCCCCCGCATGTAAGTGTTTCCCCATTTTCTAAATTCAAATAACTCTTATATCTAAGGTGTTTCCAACCATAAGAAGCTAGCGAATACTTAAAAATATCAATCAATTTTTAGCTGAAAAGTTGTGATGGGGGTATAAAATGCCAAGTTATAATTATTCCAAAAACAATTTCCTTTAAATTTTGTTCACCCAAAAAATTTTAAACAAATAAATCCCATTTCAATCATTATTTGTAGTAATTGACCTGTGGGACAAAGCCTTAAAAAATCCAAATTTTTTTAAACACCATTTTAAATTGAAAGTGTGTCCATCCAAAAATGATTTTAGCAAAGAAATAAACTCCATTCTTTTTTAGGATGAGTTGTGCAAGGGGGAAGTATCCCCCCCCCCCCCTTTAAAACCCGCCCCCAACTTTAAGATTTTCCCCAAAAACATTTTTAAAATTAAGTATTTCCAAACCAGACAATTTAACTAAGAAATCACATCTTCATAATTTTCAAATGTGTTGTGCCCTGGGGGTGGAAACCCCCACTTTTAAATGAAAGAATTTCTCCCCCCAACCCTTTCAGAATGAGGTTCACCTTTTTAATTAATAAGGGGAAAAATACTTCCTCTTTTCGATAGACGTGAACTTCAGTATAGCTTTTTGGGGAAAAAGGGGGGCAAAAACCCCTCTTCTAAAAATTATGTCTTTCCCAAAAATTTAGGTAGGGTCCACAAAAATAATAGCGAAAACGGTCTATTTCTAGGGTCTTCTATTTGGGCAATTTAGAGAAAATATATTTTTTTTTTTACACCCCCCCTGGCCTCACCCCTTGGTCTAAATTCAGCTCTGGAAGAAAGGGGAAGGGGTTTTCGATAATAAAAAAGAGTCTTTAAACTACACCCCAACTTCCACACACAAATAAGATTCCCCGCGTGATTTAATATTTCATAATTACAAAAAACAAAAACTAATAATAATTTTTTTACATTAAACTTTAAATAATGATGTAGCAAATTTTTTATTTGCAACTTTTACCCAATAGTTTCTTTTTAAATTAGGGAAGTATCTATCTTAAAATGCATCAATATTCCCTTCCCATATTTTGGAAGACGTTTTCGTTTTCGAGTTGCCCCCAAAATTTTCCCTACTTGGGTGGTAATTAATAAAGTTTTTTTCTTTTTTTTTTTGGGTCTTTAACTTTAATATTCGGGCATTTTTTGCTTTTTAAAGATTTTCATAAAAAATTCTTTATTAATTTATTTAGTTATAAATGCAACGAAATCGAGTAAAAATTTAATTTTTTCCATATTAAAAAATTGTAAGTCTGACGTAAAACCCCATAATGCTATTGCGGGGTTTCATTGCTTATATCGATGGCATTTTACCCCAGCACACTCAGAGTTCTATTCTCTATAAAATTCAAATGTTTATTGCAATTTTAGCCTGCATAAGCAAAAAATCTTTTTAGGTTTCTGAGCACTAAAAACATGTCAGATTGAGTTTTGAAAAAGAAATTAAATGAAATAATTTTTTAATACAAAAAATGGGAACTGATGTTTCGGTGGATTTTGCGGAGGGGTAGGGTGGGGGTGTCCCTGGACGTTTGCAGTATCCGGGGGCCCTGGTCGCCGAAATTTTTCCCACGGGAAACAAAATGATAAAAGGATTTAGAATTTTTTTACATCAAATTGTTGCTACAAAAATAATATTATCCTGTAATAAATGAAAACATCAAGTTGTTTTCAAATTAAAGTTACCTGAACTATATAATCAAAAATAATTTAAAAAGCACAAAATTCATTTATTAATATTTTATTTATTTACAATTAAATTTTATTTTGTTTATTTTTAAGTAAAAGCAAAAAGGGTTTTTGCCTAGGAAATTTCACCCTTAAAAAAGATTTCCCAAATTAAAAAGTAAAAAAGATACTTTGTTATCTCAAATAAATAATTAGAATGAAATAGAGTAGAAAAACTTAAATTTGGCGTATTCGAAATAATTAAGTAATTTTTTTTTTTAAGACAGACTGTCTGTCGAATTTCAAAACTAAGTAATAACGACAAAAAATGAATTACAAAATGCATGCAAGAAGTGTAAATTTATAGCAACGTAGCATAAAAAACACAAACAATGTTGTCTGTATTTACAATACCCTACTTAAAATTATCATACAATGTTTTTTGTTTTACATTACCATCAGTTGTTATACACAAATTTGTTCCTTATTTACATGACCTAAGTTTTTACCACTCAAACAATTTACTGTAAATTTCATTACCATGATTATTACTACTCAAACAAAGTTGTTTGATTTACGTTTCATTAGACCCCGGCAGGGTGCGACCTGGTCGCCACACCAGGTCGCATTTAGGTATTTCATTGATTCTTAGAGGGGGGCCCAAGCTTGGCGCCTGCTCAGCGAAGATTTTTTTAAAAGCTTCTAAGCTTTTCCAGTCGCAGCGACAAATACGCTCGCCTTTTTTTCTTATGGGGGTCCCCGAGCGTTTGGTCGCAACTTCGCGAGAACACTGGACACTTTCTGGGTTTTTGCGTCATCCTAGGTTTAAAAAGTCACCCATAAGTTTCTCGGAACCCCACTACAATCATCCACTAAGCATTTTTTACTAAATTCCCTTTCAAACCGCCCAGGTTTTTCCCGGTTTTCCCCCCCGTCTGAATTTAACACTCGGTAGAGGGTATGTACATAAAAATGTTTGTACCCAGCTATTTAAAAGGGAAATAACTATTTCAACCCCCCTCCATATGTAAATCACAAACCCCCCATACCCTTCAACCCTTCAACACTTCAACCACTGTATAGTACCAAAACCAAACAAGTCTTTCAACCAATATCACACTTACCCTCTTTATTTTATTACCAAAAGTTGTTTTCTACTAAAACAAGTTTTCTTATTTACATTAAATCAATTGTTAAAACAAACTTGTTGTTTATTTACATTAAATCAAATTGTTACTAACAACAAAATTTTTGTATTTTCATTACCATAATTTTTTATACACTAACAAAAATTTTTTTCTTTTTTTTAATTTCCATAAATTGTTTCTTCCCAAAAAAGTTGGGTATTTACTTACCATAGTTTTTAAATACCACAAAATTTTTGTTTATTTACAATTTCCCAAAATTTTTACTAAAAAAACAATGTTTCTGTATTTACCCTTACAAAAATTTTTTATTACAACAATTTTTGTCTGTATTTTTCATTACCCCAGGTTTTTACAAACCCAAAAAATTTTTTCTTTATTTACTTACCAAAAGTTTTACTAAACAACAATGTTTTTTATTTCTTAATCAATTTTTTAAAAACAGAAATTTTCTGTATTTTTCAATTTTCCATCAAATTTTTTATACAACAAAAACCAAAATTTTTCCCCTTTTTTCTATTTACCCTTTTTTGTTATTTCTCACAAATGTTGTTTGAATTTTTCTTACCCAAAAGGGTTTTCTACTCACAAAAAAGTTGTCTGATTTATATTAAACCCTCAAGTTGTTACTAAAAGGGCAATGTTATCTGTATTTTAAAAAACCACAGTTTTACTAAACCAAACAATGTTGTCTGTATTTACATTACCATTACCCTCAGTTGTTACTACATAGAAATTTTTTCTTTATTTTCGTTACCATCAAGTAATTCCTTTCCAAGACAATTTTTTTCGGATTTTAAAATTGCCATCAAGACTTTAGAAGACAAGCATTTTTTATTTTTTTTTAATACCAAAGTTGTTTATTTTCAACCCCAAATTTTTACCCTTTTTTCTGTATTTACATTACCAAAAATTGTTTCTAAACAACAATGTTATTTTATTCATTAAACCCCCAATTTTGTTTTCTACAAAGACAAAAATTTTCTGTATTTTTAATTTTCCCTCAAGTTTTTTCTAAAACAGACAATGTTGTCTTTATTCACCCTTCCCCTAAGTTGTTACTTTAACACACAAAAAATTTTTGTATTTTCATTACCCTTTAAATTGGGTTTCTACTCACACAAAGTTGTTTTTTTTAATTACAATCAAATTGTTTTACAGGAAAAATTTTTATTTTGTATTTACATTACCCTCGTTGTTACTACACAAACAATGTTGTCTTTGTATTTACATTACCATTACCATGGGTTTTTACTAAAAAGGGCAATGTTGTCTTTATTTAAAAATTTTTTAAGTTGTTACTAACCCAAAACAATGTTTCTTTTTTTTACAAATTTCCCTCAAAACGTTACTAGACAGGGGCAATGTTGTCTTATTTACATTTCCATAAAATTGTTAAACTCACCAATGTTATTGTATTTTTTTTTCCCCTTAAAAAGTTTTCTACACAACAACTTTATCTTAGTTACAAATTTCCCTCAGTTGTTACTAAAAAAAAAATGTTATTTTTTTTTATATTACCATCAGAAATTAATAAACGACAATGTTGTCTGTTTTTAAATTTCCACCAAGTTGTTACTACTCAGGGGACATGTTGTAAGTATTTACATTACCATAATTTGTTACTTCACTTATATTGTTGTCTTTATTTACAACTACCATAAATGTTACTACCCTGACAATGTTGACAAGTATTTAATTACCATATAGTTGTTAATACTCACAAAATGTTGTCTGTAGTTATATTACCAATAAGTTGTTTACTACTCACACAATGTTGTTTTATTTAAATTCCTATAATTTGTTTACTAATCAGAAACTGGAAAAAAGCTTCCGGGTTTCTGTATCGCCTGGAAATGTTTCTAGTTAATGGGGTGCACCTTTCCGTTCTTATAATTTTCGAAGTGTAAAGATCATTTGTCCCCACCTGTATATATTCTTACTTTAAGCATTGTTTTATTTTTAATTATTGCTTTTTATTGATCATGTTTGAATATATTTAAATTTAGTAAATGATTGAATTGTTGTGTGCCTTAAGTTTGTTTTTTTTTTGTTTTCCCTCGCCCTACAATTAATTCTAATCCCTCATTTTTTAATTATTTTATAAGTTCATTAATATTCAATTATGATGTGGGTATTATATTATAAATAATTTTTAATTGTTTTATACATCAAATTTTTATTAGGGCCACTTTTAAATTTAAAAGTCATTCTTTATAATAGGGTTTTAATGGGTTTGAAAAAGGGCCTGGTTTTAAAGTATTGATGCAGTCACGTAACTTTCAGAGTAAGGCTTGGACTATGATGGTGTACAAGGGTATAATAAAAAAATCTCAAAAATATTTCATACTTGCCCAAAGGTTGGGGAATGGTCTTTAAAGTGATATGAGAGCTGAAAAGTTATTAAAAATCATTAGTCCATGGTTAGCTCCAAAAAAGGGTTTTGAAGAAGAAAAATGATTATTGATTAATTGAGATAAAGACCTTTATTGAGCTAAAAAAAAAAAATTGAATGTATTTAAGTTGCTTAAGGAGACTTTCGAAACCCTAGCATAGACATGGGAAAAAAATTTGGTTTTTATCACATATACAAAGTTTTAGAAACAACGCAAATAATGTTTCCGGGAAAACATAGAAAGCTTTTGAGTTTTAGATTGGAACCACATTATTGTAGATAAGAGTTTAAAAACATTTAAAATTTTTTTGCAATAATTCAAGGCTATCAATTGATGATTTTTTCCACGTAAATTGAGAATCTAAAGCCAGCTCAGATAAAGGATCATGTGAAAGGAAAACAAGCATGGACGTTGATGTGTGTCTGAAGTGAAACATAAAATGAATTAACAGTTAAAGTTTCTGTGTGACAAGGTTTTTAAAACCTATGGGGACTTGATTAGTTTTCAGGGTATAGATTTTAAAGTTGTGAATACAACCTCGCTAACTTTGGCCATAAACCAGTTGTTCGGGTTAAAAAAGTCTGAGTCGAGTTAGAATTTAAAAAAAATCAGTCAGGTCTGCGATGGGAATGCATGGCTTTCGAACCTTATGTTCAGCTTCAGAGAAAGGGCTTGTTAGGTAAATTCTTAATGAAAATAATTATGTTTTTTTTTATCGTCATCGCAAAGAAAGATGTTGCTGGCAAATTAACAATAAATGGACTAATCCCAAAACCCTTATTGATTTAAACTTTTATTCCTTACAAGGGAAGTATTCACAATTTTTCCAATATGGCAGCGTAATGGGGTGGGATCAGGAGGGGGTTTGTTTATTTCGTGCAGACTTATAAATTATTATTTATAAAAACATTTTATCTTGGCAAATTTAAAAACTACACTAGATAGAATTAGGAGAATGGGTTATAGGGCCCTGGACACTGGTTGATAGGATGTTGATACTGGTTTATGTGGAGATAGTTTTTATTTGGATTGATTTTCGGTTAATTTTTAGAGAAAGGATATGGGAATTTAATCGGTTTGGGAATAGACGGGTTTTAAGGGTCCCAATATGTTAGCTAAGTTTATTTTTCTGGTAGATAAATGTGTTAAAGCTGAGGGTCAGTTGATAATACTTTGTTTTCCATTTTAAAGGAAACTTTTGTTTGTTTTGAGATATGAACTATATAATCATTTATTTTATTAGACCATTATTTCTGCAGCAAAGATTTTTTTTTGGAAAACACACGTAGTTTAATGGTTGGAATTCATAGCTTTTTTAAACCTGAATTTACCGTTTTCAATGTCTATATTTTCAGAAGTGAATAATAAATCTTGTTGGGTTATAATTATTTGTATATCATGGGAGTATGTAGACTCACTCATGATCCAATAACACGTAATATTTATTGGTGGTTTATTTAAAACACATTTGTCATTTGTGTGTAATATAAGAAATTGAGTAACTCGTTTATTGCCTTAATAAGAAATCATTATAATTAAAAGGTTTGACTGGTTTGGTTATTCAAATCTTTTCAATTGAGCTTAATATAGAAGTACTTAGTAGCAATTTTTTTACCAAAACATTAGTTTGTAAAAGCAAGCTTTATACTTTATCAAACACTTAAATAGTTTTTCCTACTCAATCATAATATTGTTCTGATGACGGTTTGTTGCAGTTGATGTGAGCGACAAGGGGGCACCCCTAAACACCGCTGGGTGCCGGACGATGGCTGCCATCTCCACTCAACTGTTCGCAATGAACTATTTTTTTCCAGGGGAAATGATGGCCGCCACATTGTACAAAAGAACAAGAGACACTTAAACGGAATGGTAAGTATAGGTCAGTAGGTCAGTCACCTTCCCTATCAAGAACAAGAAGACACATCTGAGAGAACATTGTTAAGTCAGCCACCTTCCGGATTGAGCCAACAAGGACGCTTCTTCTCTTGAAATGGTAGGTCATCATCAGTAACAACTCCCCTTCATGGTAATATTGTAAGATCGTCCAGTTGGTTCCAGTCCAACCTTCCGTGTCAGGTCAACAAAGTTTCTTCATTCAGTACGGAGCATTCCAAGTCCATGATGTTGACTCAAGGAGCTGTTGCTCACATGAAGAAAACATCTGTATTCGATGAGAAATCGTTATCTTATAATGAAGGCGTGTGAATATTACAAGATAGAACAATTGGTAGTAAATCCAATAGGGAGTCAGTCACCTTCGGGGAGTCAGCCACCTCCAGAAAGTCAGCCACCTCCGAAAGTCCAGCACACTCCAGAAAGTCAGCCACTTCCAGAAAGTCAGCAACTCAGAAGTCAGGCCCTCCAGAAAGTCAGCTACCTCCGAAAGTCAAGCCACTCCAGTGATTCAGCCACCTCCAGGAGTCAGCCACCTCCAGTCAGTCAGCACCTCCATGGAACCAGCCCCTTTCAGGAATCATCCATTTCCAGGGAACCAGCCTCATCTTCTAGAAATCCATCTCAAGATATGGTAGAGATACATTGGTAAGTGCTCGTCCCTTCTTCTGGGTTTTTGAGATTCATTCATTTTTTCTGACCATAGACACCACTCATCACGCTTCTATACAAAGGCGAGAAGGCGCTATCAGGCTTCACCAATGGATAGGAGCCTGGATGAGGTTAATTGAGTTTAGATCACCACCAAATTTGTGGACCTTAATTCATATATGCAGACGCTTCCTTATTTATTCAAACACCTTCCAAACAGGCTATTTATTAAAGGAATTTCATCCATCTATCATTAAGAAACAACGTCAGAAGAAAATTCAAGTAAGAACGTGTCCTATATACCTTCTCCCGCTTAGCTACGTACACACTGTGGCATTATCGTAAATATGGTCACTCATGCAGTCATTAAATTAAAATAAATAAGGAACGTGTTGGAATAAAGAATTAGAATTAATACGGATCAACTCATGTATACTTGAAGGAAATTTTTGAGATATCTTAAAAACGGCTCTTAAAAACAAATAGTAAATGAGTAAGAATAGATAAGAGACGAATTGGAATTAATATAGAAAGACAAGACCGAATAAATATGGAGGATTTAGTTGGAATAATAAATTATAGTGTCGGGATTATCCAAGAAATTATTCGGAATAGTTTAGGATTTATTAAGTCAGGAAAAATAAAATATAGTTTGAATTTAGTTGGAATTAATATTGAACTCATCGATTCATTATGGGGCAAATAAAAATAAATAAAGAACTTGTAGAAATAAATAGTAGGAGAAATTTGGCATACATAAATTAAACAAGGCGCGATAAATAGCGAAGATTGAGTCAAAATAAATATTGAGTCAGAATGATTTAGAAACAATTCCGAATAAGTAAGATTGTCTTATTATAAAAGATTGTAATCAAAATTAAAAAGTATAAAATTACAACTAAATAAAGGCTCATCAGATATAAATAGTTAAAATTCCAAATGAATAAGTAATAAGTCAGAAAAAATAAGGAACGAACATTAAAAAGGAAGCGTCAGAATAAATACGGAATTAGACGAATTTTAAAAATATAATGAGTCAGAATATTTAAAAGGGAATGATTGGAATAAATAAGGGATGAGTATATATATATAGTGAATACAAGCTAGTCATTGATAAATTAGGAATGTGTTGGGATATTTTAAGAAGAATGTTTGGAGAATAATAAATAACAGCACAGAAAATAATAAAAGAGTGAGAAAAATATTATCATCATCATAAGAACTGTTTCCAGCCTGTGGCCAGTTCTGTTTAGTAAAATGCCTCATCTCCCTCCTGTATTCTCTTCTAGTCTGCTCCTCTCACTTGCACACTTGTTGCTGTCGGTTCGTTCCATCTTGTTCTTGGTCCTCGTTGTTGTCCTTCCCTACATACTTCATATTCAATATAATCTTCTTAGAATCCTCTCTCTTACCATTTCACTAATTAACATGTCCATAACCACTCTCATCCTAGCTTCCTTACTATCTCATGTACATCAACTCTAGATCTTACAGCTTCATTCCTAATCCTATCTCTTCTGTGACAGTTAGCATGTTCCTCAAATACTTCATTCCATGGCCTTCATCTTTCCTTTCTTTTTTATCCAAAGGCCAAGTTCCCGTGCATAAATTATAATGGTTTATGCGTACTTCCCTACACTTACTTACACAATAATTTTTTTTTACAAAGTTAAACATATTTTTGGCAAAAAGAAAAGTCTGACTCTGATAGTATAATTTATGCTGAATTCAAATATGTAACTAGTTTTTTTTCTACCATGCATGATTTTTAGTGATATAATAGTATAATTCTGAAAAAAGTATTTAATCACATACCGGTACTTTTAAAACATTATTAATATAAACTAAAAAGTGATAGTTGATGATTTTCTATTATAGTTAGCTTCTGAAACATCCCTCTTAAGTGCCAGCAATAGTTTGCGATCATATCAGAACTCTCTTTCCCATGATCAAAATGTCTTGTGGAAATGTTCCTCGCTGAGGTTCTTGCGGAAGAAATTTAAATGATAGTCCAAGAAATGAATTTTAAGCAACAATTACACCCCATATCTTTGAATGACTGAAAGAGTTTAATCCACATTGTCATTGTAGTTCTAGGCTATAAAGTTTTCCAAAAATGTTTCTGTTAACACTTAAGAATGAATCCACATGCTGTATTTTTCAAATTGGCTCACAATATATCATCAAGTTGGTATAAATATAGAACCACTTGTTATAGATAAGGAACAAAATAGGTATAAAATAATTATATGATGTTCTTTAACTAAAAAAAGTCTGAATGAATAATCAACAATTCAAAATTATTAATAAATTTGTGAGAGTAAATAAGAAGATAAGCGTCTTAAATATTAAGGAACTTGTCACAATTTTATATGGATACAAGTAGGAAATATAAGATGATAATAGAGTCAGACTTTTTTAGGAGGAATTGAATTTCATTAATCAAAAACGGGTAAATAATAAATAAGGAATCAAGTCTGAAGAAATAAAAGAATAAAAAGAGGGAAATAAAAGTGTAAAAGTCATTAAATAAAGGAACAAGTCGGAAAGTATTAATTGATCAGAATGGATTACGTATTGAATCAGAATAAATATAAAATGATTATGAATAGAAAGTATCAAGTAATAATATTTATATTGTATGAGTCAATACATCCTCATCCACTTAGGAATTACTCTCTTAAAGGTATTTTTTATTCCCATATTCTCTAATATAATAGATTTCTGCCAGGGAAAAAGGCTTTCAGGAAAAACAATTCCCATGCTGAACAAGACTTATCTACATATACAATGAATAGGAATTTTGAAAACAAGGTACAATTGCGACTAAACAAGCAGAAAATAGTTTGAGTAAATATTAGGATGAGTCAAAATATCAAAAGAAAGGAATCGGTATGAATAGGGAGATAGTCAGAATAATATTCAAACAGTCAGAACAAAAAACCAGAAAGAATGATTTGGAATATTTAAGAGAAGAGTCAGAACAAATGAGGGTGATCGATTCGGAATCGATAAAAACGAGTCAGAATAAATAAGGATTGAGTCAAAATAAATAAATATTATTTGGAACAAATATGAAATAATACTATTAAGGGAAGAACTAGTCCAAATAATAAGGAACTATTAGGAATACATCTGCATAAGTTAGAGTGTGGAAATCTAAATTTCCTGAGGGGGTCAGTTACAAAAGTTTTACTTGATTTTTAGCCTATAGAAAGGCTTACACATTAATTTTATAAGTGTTATACTAATGGTGTACATCAAATAACAGGGAGTTTTCGGACCATTCCCTTCTCCCCTTTCTATGGGCTTACTATTTATTATGTCAACACTCCCTAGATATCCAATTAAATAAAAGATAAAGCCATTTTCAAGATAATTTGAATAAAGCAATAACAGTCATATGCACTAGCATGAACCCATTGCTTTGAAAAACAAGAACACATGTTGTTCATCATGTAAACACTTCTGTGATATACATTTTAACAAAATCTTAGCAAATTTGGAGGAACTTCACTTTTTTTTTTAAAATATGTCGTTAATAAACTATCCTTAACAAATTTTCTACTTAAAAATAGGAATACAGATTTATTTGTCGTGTCAAATACTCTGCTGAAATTAATTTCAAAGCAATTTGTTTGAATAAAAAAATTCCAAAATCTTAAAAAAAATTATTTAATAAACAACCCTAACTTTAAAGGCTAGAATTAAAAATATAAAAGATGGTTGAAGGTAATACTCTTTAAACCCTAGATATCAAGTTTGATCAAAATTCATAAACCATTTTGGTTGTGCACCAAATTAAATACTAGACACAGCGAGGTACAGACAGAATTAAACAGAAAACAATTTGGGTTCAGAAGGTATATAAAATGAAATATTCAACATAAATGGCAAGGTCGAATTTTAAACTCTTACAATATTTTCTCTTTCCATGAGAAATTAAAGATTAAATAGAGAGGAAGTCAACACCATACAATATTAAATACCTATATATGAAAGGAAAAGTTTGGGGAGAGTGCGATCATTACTATTCAAATTGAGCCTGATCTCTTTTATGTCAAATATTTCGAATTCCACCTCGGTTTGGGTTTGTTTCCCATGTCATTGTCATCATTATTCGATTTATTCAATTAAAGATGTATATGTTAAAAAATAAAGTCTTTTGTAAACAAAAATATTATAAAAAATTTTTATCTCAAAAGTAAACATTTGCGAAATCAATATTGTTAGTTAAAATCAGCATTGACATTATTATTGATATTACCCGCTCCAGTGAGTATATGGTCAAGAATATAAGTCTTCTTTGCTGGTGATAGATATTCAAAGTTTTAATCCCGCTGAGTGTATTGAGGTACGTTTTTTCAAAATCGTTGCCATCTCATTCCCCTTCAAAAATGCTTGTACATTTACCCTAAATTTTACCTATACCATTCCTAGAACAAATACCATAATAAGTAGCCCACTTATATGAATAAGTGTGCAGAGGAAGGCACTATTGTGGTGACATAAGCATACAGGACAGTATTACATGATGCTGTTGTGGTACTGGGAGGTGTCATCCCGGTTGACATTTGGATACAGAAGGGAATTATAAGAAAATCTGATTAATTGATAGGTGGTAATGAGATGTTTTAGAACAATGCTAAATATGAGGGCCTGAGTAACCTCCAAAGGAAAATAATCTTTTGAGTATTTCTCATCATTTTTAAACGAGAGTATATAAAGTATGTAATATGACTAGCAATAATTACGCTACACACTTTAGAAGTGGCCATGGATATTTTTCTTGAAAATTATCTGTGTTTAATCTGTGTTAGGAACAAAACTGTGGGCAATGTTGTTGCAGAACCGTTTGCCACATCATGTAACGAATTGAGAATTACTAAGTGATACGGATCGTGTTAGTGAGGGAAATATGTGATCGTGGTCTGGTGTGGAGGAGGAAAAGTATGGTCAACTTACTTGATATTTTCATAGCGTTTTTGAAGACATCTACAAGGATTTAGAAAAAAAGAGATAAAGAAAAGACTTTGAAATGGTGTGATACAGCAGTTGGAGAAACAAGAAGAAATAAAAGAATTTGACTACTGAATAGAGATAAAAGTGAGAAAGAGATTGCCTTTGAATGGGTGAAGAACTGATAGAGTGGAAGAAACTTAAATTATTTAACTATGGTGAAGATAAATATGGCGATTAGAAATAATAACATGATAAAAGAATATAGTTTAAATGATAGAATGAAGTTAGACCTAATAATGGTTATGAATGAAAGGGGACATTGTTTTAGGGATGAGAGAATTTGACCTTAAATTATGAGTAAAGGTTGAGTCCCTTATTCAGTGATAACAAACAGATTCCCCCCGGGGGGCCCCAATGCATAGGTTTATAAACCCAAAAGGTTGGAGGGTCGCTGCCCGCCTTACCCCTGGGTAATTACAAGTTTTTTTACTGCTATCCCCGTCTTCCATTTGTAATGTTTTTTTACCCCAAAAACCCAAAAATTTCCCCCAAAATAAGTAACCCAAATACCCCCAAAAATTACAAATAAAAACCCCACAAACCCACTGAATAATAAAAGAAAACCCCCCCCTCCCCCCCCCCCCCCCCCCGAAAGGTGCCAACTTACCTTAAATTAAAGGTCCTTCGGGTGGGGGTTCTTTCATTTAATTGTACCAAAAATCTAGAATTACTTCCTTGGGGTTTTATGGGGTTAGTTACTGGGAACCCCCTTAATATTATGGGTTTAGAATTATATAATTTTTTAAAAAGTTTTTTTGTTTTTAAATTTAAATTTTTAAGAATTGGTTTAATGAGGGGTTTTTGACTTTTTAAATTCTCAGGATCTCTGATGTATCTCAAATTCCAATAGATAAATTAATACCCCTAATATTTTTTGGTTGGGAAAAGTTCTTATTAAGAATGATTTTTTAATTTCATTATTTAAAAAACTTCTCATGACCCCAAATTTTTTTTTTTGACCCCTTTTTTCTTTTGTTTGTTATAATTTTTTTCCCTTTTTTTTAAAATTTTTTTAGAGTATCTTTTTGGGAAAATTCCTTTGTAATGTTTACTTGAACTTTAAAAATTTAAATTTTTGGGTTTCTTTATTTTAAATATTAGTTAGTGTTTTATATTTATAGTTATTTTTTGTATTTTTTAAACTAATGGCTATTCTATGACAATTGAACAATGAAAAGTCCGGTGCTTAAATTTTTTTTTCCAATGAGTTTTTTCCTCAGTTGGGTTATTCTCCAAATCATAAATATTTAATATTTTTTTTAATTAACTTTTGGGTTGACAATTTTTTTTTTATTAAAAAAAAATGAAAATTTTAAAAAACTTTCCCGGGGACTATCTTTTTTAAATTTAAATTCTTCTATTTTAAAAACCAATTAGGTATGAAATAGAAACAATAGAAGCGTTTGTTTTGGCTTTAAAATTTTACTTTATCACATGTTTTACTTAATTTTTTTTTGAAGGGTCAGGGTTACCATGATACAATTAAATTTAAATTTCTCCAAAAATTTTAATATCTCAAATATTGATACAATGAACTTGTTCACTAATTTATTAATGTATGCATGCCTGTTTTTCACTTGGAATCACATTACAATTTATTTTTAATAAAATTGGGGGTCACCTAAAAAACACTTTTGACAAAATTTCTAAACCAACTCATCCATAAATAATTGTGCTTATGGCCTAGATTTATTTACAATAAAGATTTTGATTAAAATACAAAAGATATTTTTTTTTCTTTTACGGGTTTTTAACATGTGGGGATTTAATATATTATATATATTTATATATATATTATATATATTATATATAATATATATATTTAATTTAGCATGTTGCGGTTGTGGTTAAGACTCCAAGCATTAAGGATTTTTGACTTACCATCACTATGGAACATCATTCTTGGGGAAAAGCGTGATGATAAACAGAACATAGAAATCCAAAAAAACCTCAAAGGTTTTGGGGAAAAAGTCATTTAGTAATTTCCCCCCCCTCTTTGCTTTTCATTTACAATGAATGGAAAAAGGATAAATACATATGTCCTTTTGGGGGAAAGTTTATTATATTGGTACTGAAACACCATGCTTTCAATATAGTGCACTAAACAATGTCATGATTTGCAGCATATTCCAAACCCAAAAGGGTTTCATCTCAAAAATTAAAAACGTTTATTTACATTAAAATGTTGCAGACCAACTTGGTGATGGTTGGCTACTGCTTTACCTGGCTCACCGATTTTTGGGATCAGATTTTCAACGGATTTCCCAGAAAAGGGAAAGGGTTTTAAAACCTTTCGGGATAAAATGTCTTAATTAATGCAAATATGAGACTTTTAGCCATTTAGGAGTTATATTTGTATCTTGAAAATGACTTATTCACTGGCGCCGGGAATGTGTTTTTTTCCTGTATGGAAAATCTTTTTTTGATGTCTAACACAAGAGTTGTTTCAGCTATTCAAAAAAATGATGTGTGTGTATTGTGGGTTGTTATTTTGGTTATTACAGGCATGGATGTAAGGGTGAGAATACCCATTTTTGAAGTTTGTCTTTGAAAAAGCAGCAAAAACTTACATGTACATAGAACTTTGAACAGCAATGTATTATTGTTATTAAATTATCTTCAATTAAAAAGCTGCTTTTTAAAATTAATAAGTAGTTGGAGCCCATGTAATGCTCGATGTAAATATGCAGGTGGCCATATTGATGACGTAAATTCCTTAAACCCCCCTACTGATTTTTACTAAGAGACTCATAAATTTATACTCAGTGGTAGATTCTAAAAATCAAAACCCCGTTTTCTGCAAAACAGTGTGATAAAAACCGTATTATCTCTTGACTCAAAGTATTTTCCCGCGTAATTTAGAGATTTGTGTGTTGACCACGAATACACTGACCCTAGATTCAGCTAGAATCATTAACAACAAAAACTCGTGGATTGGGTTAGCTGCATGTGCGTTGTGTAAGATCAAGACGCTTAATATTGTAGTATTTGCAGCTATTTTAGGGTTTTAGTAATTTATCCTCCCATAAATTTAAAATATGTCAATTATCCCCATAGTTGGGGCCAGATGAAACGCTCATATGTGCAGAAAAATTTAAAGCCCAATTTTGGGTTATATGGAACCCCCCCCCGTGGTAACCGTCTTAAAAGGGGCGATTTAGTTAATTTTTTCCCTCTTTTCAAAAATAACTATTTTGGGTATTAAAGAAAGTCCATTTGTACTACAAAAATACTTTGGATAAGAGAATTATGGCTTTCCCATAACTACAAAGATTGACTGAGCGCATTATATGTGGCCCAAGGGTTATGATGATATTGTCCATTCTTGGATCATAATTTTTGGGGATTGGGTTTTAAAATTTTAAATTGGTTATGGAGTGTTGAGGTGTTTAACGTGTGATGTGGAAATATAAAATTATAGGGTCTGGGTGTGAGACATCCTATGGACATTTGCAGTGTGAGTTTTCTTGGGTCATTAAGAAAATACTATGGTAGATGTGTTGAAGAAGAACCTAGTAGTTTCTCCTAAGAATTATTATATAAAGGCCACTCAACTCATGTCTAAAAAAAACCCCCCAAGGAACCCCTCTCAGGCCTGACCCATGTGCATTTGGGGCCACCCGGTTGGTCCATATTTTAGATTTTCCCCTCAATCCCATTTTTTAATATTAAAATGTGTACTGGTATTTAGATATTGACAGCGAAAGAAGGGTCAGTCAAAATGTCAGATGAAAAATTGGATGGAGAAGCGGAGAAGGAGGACTTGAAGATTAAAATAATAATGTGAGGATAAAGTGGAGGGTATATTAAATGGCATATTCTTCTTAGTATTGAAGATTGAAAAGTGAAAAAATTGAAGATCTTAATGGGGGGATGAGGGTGAAAAAAATTTGTAGAATATAAGAGGGAAAAGAACCCCTTTTAGGGGTTTAAAATTCCTCACTCATGATGATTTAATGTTTGATGACAAGCGGGACACACCAAAACATTTAGGTTTCTTGGATGGGTAGGGGTTAAAAGGGAGGGCCTGGGGAATAGGGGCCCCTAAAAATATTCAGAGAGTTATTAGCAAGAAAGAAAAAACTATCATTCTTTATTGCCGCCCGACAATGGAGTGTTGCTTTTGGTAGTTGTGCTTGTTAATGTATAATGAGTGTATTAATTTAAAAGTTCGTTTATGGGAAATCGTATTGGCCATTCTTCTCCTACAAGAATTGCTCGTACATTTTACTCTACATTTCCTAGAAAAATGCCATAATTAATGCAAAAGTGTGCAGAGGAAGGAAGGCACTTATTGTGGTGTCATATGCATACAGGTACAGTATTACATGATGCTGTTGTATGTATGGAGGTGTCATCCCGGTTGACATTTTGGATACAGAAGGGAATTATAAGAAAATCTGATTAGTTGATAGGTGCTAATTGAGATGTTTTAGAACAATGCTAATATGATGAGCTGAAGTAACCTCAAAAATAAGAGGGAATCTATTGAGTATTTCCATATTTTTAAACAAGACTATAAAAGTATGAATTGACTGCATAATTCGCTACACACTTTAGAAGTGGCCATGGATATTTTTCTTGAAAACTATCTGGGTTTAATCTGTGTTAGGACACAAACTTTGGACAATGTTTGTTGCAGAACCGTTTTGCCACATCATGTACGAAATTGAGGAATTATTAAGTGATACGGATGTGTTAGTGAGGGAAAGACGTGATCGTGGTCTGGTGTGGAGGGGAGGAAAAGTAATGGTCAACTTACTTGATATTTTCATAGCGTTTTTGTAAGACTCTACAAGGATTTGGAAAAGAAGAGATAAAGTAGAAATCTTTGAGAGGTGTGATACAGCAGGATGGAGAACAGAAAATAAAAATAATTTGACTATTGAATGAGAGATAAAGTGAGAATGAGATTATCTTATGAATGGTGAATATCTGATTGGGTGGATGAAATTTAAAAATATTTAAGTAGAGTGAAGAAAATATGGCGATTAGAAATCATAACATGATAAAAGAGAATAGTTTAAATTATAGAATGAAATTAAGACCTAATATTGGTTATGGATGAGGGGATATTATTTTAGAGGTTGAGAGAAATTTGTACCTTAAAAATTATTTGAGTGAAGGTTAGAAGTCCCTTATTCAAGATGAAGACAAGCAGGACTAGCAGCTAAAAGCAGTAGGCTTGATGCGCTGGGGTATGGAAAGGAGGGCCCTCGGCCTATGGGCCTAAAACATTTATTGGCGTTGTGCACAGAAAAACAGGACTATCACTCTCCTGTGTGTTGACATTTGATAATTCAGGTGTGGCAGTGCAGTGTGAGCCGCTTGGCTATGATTTGGTAAGGTAGACATAAATACATAGTATTTTAAAAGCTTTTATTAGTTCGCTCCAAATTCACTCTTTCGAAGAGAAATTTGGTATAAAGTATGGTTGTTTAAACTTTTAAAGTCCCACTAGACTTCAAAACATCACGGAATAAAGTAAATGTTGTTTTGGTCGTTAAACTTATTCTTTGTTAATTTGATTTTTAAAATTCATTTTCAGCAGCTCTTTTAGCCAAAATATTTAGACTCGTTAATCTTTTGCTTCGCTATTTCATTTTGGTTTTCTTGACTTGAAAAATAAATGTTATCATTGAACTTTTAAAATTATATATTCTTTTATTTACAAATGTATAGTTTTTTTTTTTGTTTTTATTTGTATTTTTTAAACTAAGAGGCTTTTCCATGACAATTGTAAAATGAAAATACAGTATGACTTTAAGATTCTAATGAAATTTTCCCATAGTTGTTTTTTTCTCCAAATATAGATAATGTCATAATTTTCTCTTAACTACATTTGATTCATTAAAATTGTATTGCATTATTTTAAAAATGTATATATATATAAAGCTCTAAATAGTCATTAATTTCTTTCAATTCATTTTCAGTTATCGAGTTATAAGTAGTCAACTTACTATTTTATCCAATTTTGGTACTAATTTTAAGGTAATATAGTTAATGTATGGGGATTTCATTTATTCTTGCTAGTCATGCATATAGAGTGTATGCAATGAAGTACTAACAATATTTTTAATCAAATTTAGTTTTAATATATAAGATATTTAATAGTTGTACAATTACATAATTTATGATCTTATACAAGTACTTTATCGTTTTATACCCCGATACTCGATTTTATATAATTTTGTAGTACATAATGTCGTTATTTCAAATTTGTTTGGTTTATTAGTCTAACTTTATATTTATTTATTATGTACACAACGTTGATCAATGTAAACGTAAATTTTGTTATGGCCCATTTCCTGAACTTCTTGGTTTGACTGTACCTACTGATAAAACAAACTTGCCGACCTAGGAAGGATCGGGCTACCCAGGTCTCCGACTAATGACTCACCTTTAAGTGCTTTATATTTATTATATATAATATAAAGCACTTAAAGGTGTATATATATAACCGCATCTTACTATTTGAGTGACGAGTTTGTGACATTTATTTTGTCTTTTTTTCCTTCCTCTAGTAATTTGGCACTTGGATAATATTGTACTGTGTTAAGTTTTATTCTTCAACTCAAAGTGTCAAAAGGAACTCATCTCTTGGTACATCAAAACGCGTATTGATTTTAGACCTATAGTTTATCTGAATATTACAATTAACTTCATGAATATATAAAATGAGTTTCCTTTTTATTACTTGTTATAAATTTAACATTAAAAAGATTTTAAAAGCTTTGAAAATATATATCTAATGTCACATGAATACTGCATTTCTTTATACATTTTCTAAAAAATATATCATAATTTAGCGTGTTTATTGAACATGGCTAAGTTTAACCCTAAAAATGAAATGTGCCTCAAAACCAAGAAAACGAAACAAAAAGGCAAAATCGAACACGAATCGTTATATTAAATTTAAAACAATTAAATATTTGATCTAAAATGTTTTCAGGTAAGTATAAGGCCGCATATGGGGGGGAGAGGGGGGTTAGGTCAAACCCTCCACAAATTTTATGAACAAACTATAAATGACTTTATTTATGATTCAAACAATATAAAAAATTAAGATAAAAGTACAAATTAGGGAGCCGCGCAACCATAAAAAAGCACTTTGGATAGAGCTACTACAGGTGTTTAGTTATTTAGAATTTTCCCTAGCCTTCATTAATTAGGGGGTTATGTTGCAAAAAAAACCCACTTCTGATAGCTTCTATAAGTGTTTAATATTCTGAATATTTTCCTAGCCTTTGACAGCTATGGTGTTATTTCGCAAAACATTAACCACTTCTGATAGCTTCTAGAGGTGTTTAATATTCAGAATAATTTCCTATCCTTCGGCAGTTATGGAGTTATGTCACAAAAAAAAAACACCTTCAGTTGGATTCTTAGAGGTGTTTTAGTACTAGAATTTTTACTACCCTTCTGCATTTGCGGTGTTATGTTGCAAAGAAAGAACTTCAGATAGCTCCCAAAGGTGTTTAGCATTTAGAATTTCTCCTAGTTTACGGTAGTTCCCAAAAATACTTCCCCAGATAGCTTCTAGAGTTGTTTAATATTTAGTATTTGTTCTATCCTCTGGCAGTTAGAGGGCTATGTGGCAAAAAAAACCCACTGCAGATAGAATAAAATTGAACTTGGGATCTTAGCGCGTCAATGTTCTAGCACAGTATCCAGGATTCGTCCCTCGCTCATGATCTCATATCCACGCGCACTGACTATATAAAAGTGAAGTCAGTTCAGTCAGTGCAGACTATAACTTATGTAATTATTATAGTATAAGCCTTTATCAAAGGTACAGCTCTTAGATCACATGATTTGACGTATGAATTAGTGAACCCATTTATAGTTGTCAAATAATGATCTTGTTATCAGTCTAAATCTTAAGTTCAACTTATCCACTAAGAAATCTTAGTTTAAATTACAGCTTCAACTCGGAACCCACTGTTGTTTGTTGTTCCGGGGCCTTGTTACCAGTGGTTTATAATACTCCATTGTTTGATATCCCGGAGCCTTGTTTACCAATGGTTCATAATATTCTATTGTTTTATATTCCGGGCCCTTGCTACTAGTGGTTCATAATATTCCATTATTTGATGTCCCGGGGCCTTGTTACCACTGGTTCATATATTCTATTGTTTTATATCCCTGGCCTTGTTACCACTGGTTCATAATCTATTGCTTGATGTCCCGGGGCTTGTTACCAATGGTTCACAATATTCTATTATTATTATTATTAGCACCGCGTCTTACTACACCATTCGGGTTATACGCAAATATTCTATAGATTTATATCCAGGGGCCTTGTTACCACTGGTTCATAATCTACTATTTCTTGATGTCGCGGGGCCTGGCTACACAAGTAAATCATGTATTGTACCAACTGGTTAAACACATGCATATACTGACAAAATGATTGACAGACACCTGGTTAAGACAAAAAAGACCAACTTAGAAAATTGATACCTTACTAATGATAATTTTAAATGGGTGACCTGGTGGTCTAGGGGTAAGGTGTCAGACTTCTGTGCTGGCGGCCGGGGTTCAATCCTCGGTCCCGGCACAGATTTATCTGATTACCAAACCCTTCCTTCACCTCTGACAAGACATCTTGTGAATGTGTGGAATGCCAGGCCACCACCGTGGTTCGGATTCCACATTAAACTGTAGGTCCTTCATTTCATCTCACAATCACCCTACCATTACACATTAGCGTAAGTGCGTATAACCCGAACGGGTAGTAAGACGCGGTGCTAATAATAATAGTAATAATAATTTTAATCGACAAAATTAGTGTGTAACCGACGGGTAGTAAGACGCGGTGCTAAAAAATTTTTTTAAATTTTTTCTTAGCTTTTCACTCCCCGTTTGAGCTATACGCAGAACAAGGAATGCGAATGACGCATTGGACCTTTTGACCACATATGTGGGTATTTATTAGAGCTATAAATTTGGTTAAAAAATAATATTTCATAGACTACTTGTTATTTTCCGTTTACGATTTTGTTGTCGAACACGTTGTTTGCAATGTATTGACTTGACAGCGAGTTCGGGGTTTGATCTCCGTTGGGTATACAGAGGGTAGTTTTATTATAAATTGTTTCCCACACTCTCTCTTTACGCAAATTCAGCTTTCTTAATCCCTAACTAAATAGCGTAACTAGCACATGTGAGTATACCGCGAACGGATAGTGAGACTCGGTGCTAAAAGAATAATAAAATAACATTTAAACCTTCACCACTCAAATTATTTAATTAAATTGCCTAGTAATACTTTTTTTTTCTATGGACACATTTTGTAAATATAGGCCTAGTAGTATTCAGTACAATAAATACTTTTCAACATGTGTATTGATTTAATTATTTTAAATTATTAATATTCTTTTAATCTTAGTATTCGGGATTCAAACTCAAGACCACAACTTCCGGGTGAGGCATGCAGTGACCATTCATGTTCTAAATTAAGGAAAAAAAGAGGTAGTGTTATGACAACACTGTTGTGAACAAAGAGCTCGCAATCCCAGCTTACTTTCCCACTCCAACTGCCCATCCCCCCCTTCACAACACAATACCCCCTTCAACCATGTTAAAAATTCCATGTCAAAATGTTATAGCCTATTCATTCTAGGAGAAGCTTGTTGGACGAATCACCTTAATTAGTTTCTGTGTTGAAAATCTTCCTAGTTTAAAGAAAAATTGCATTTCTAAGGGTTATCGACCATCATTTTTAATCAATTTTCTTCATTTGGAAATAATTTGGGTATGGTATGGAAACCAATTTGAAGGCTTTCCTTTGGGCTTAAAAATTATAAATCACATGACCACATAAAGGTTTTTTTAAAGTTCAGGTCACCATGATACAATTTTAATTTCAATTTTTCGAAAAAATAATATCTTAAAATATTGAAGCAAATACACTTGTTCACAAATTTCTTAATGGTATGCATGCCTAAATTCATTTTGGGATCTCGATGGGATCACATTCAAATTTATTTTAAATAAAATTGTGGTAAACAAAAAACACCTTGACAAGGCTTCTCATCACAAACTCACCAGAATGAATTTGTGCCCAATGGCCTAGATTTTAGTTACAAATAAAGAATTTTATATAAAAACCCACAAGAATTTATATGTTTTTTATTTTACATGGTATTTAACATGCTAAGATTTAATACATATATGTGTATATAAACATATACACATATTTATATTTTTTTTCTTTTACATGGTATTTAACATGCTAAGATTTAATGCATATATGTGTGTATATATTAAATCTTAGCATGTTTAAATACCATGTAAAAAAAATATATAAATTTTTGTGGGTTTTTATACAAAATTCTTTTATATATATATAATATATATCCACCCATCCATCCTATAACAAGATAGAGATTAAAAACATTATATATACTAAAACAATAACTCGTTATATTCCTGTGTAATATTAAATTTGAATACCAATAATTTCAAAGCATTAATTGCAAATTCTATTTTACCCGTTGGGCAGGGTGGTATTGGTTCCACTTTGATTAACATTTATTTGACAGAAACAGGAAGTTTTTTCTGGTCTTGGTGGGAACAATAGATGGTACAGGTCTGTCGGGAGTGAGCAATGCTAATATTGCTCCTTCAAACAGTTTTTTGATACAGGCACAAAACAATGTAGTTTTTGTGTGCCAGGATTAGGTTTTGTCTCAAGGAAACGTTTCTGAAGTAACTTATACTGATTACAATGTTCTTAATTTTTAAATTAAAAGAAATGAATTTATGTTGGTTTTGATTGGCTCAATAAGATCATTAAAGTAGTGTCATGATTTAATCCTCATATGTTTCTTAAATGTCTCTAAACCCCAGTTGACAACAGATACCCATTATTTATATGCAATATGCTAAATCAATTGTTCTTCCATTTTTTCACTTCTGATTTATTTATTCTGTTTCAGGGCAAGAATTATACTCATTGAGGTAACATTTGGCACAACTCACATAATTTTAGCTAGACGTGATTTGTCATCTAATACTATGTTTTTTAAAAGTGCTCCACTAGTTTTTTAATGTTACAGTTTGATGAATTGTACAGATACAAACAGAATGTGTACTACTTCCTCCAACTGGACTATAATTTTTAGGTCGAAGATCTGCACATTATGAAACCCTATAATTTCTGCGGAATATTTATTTTTATAAAACATATATATTTTGTTTTATTTTCATAATATTATCTTTTTTTTTTGCAAAGGTTCACGATATTAATCACCCTCTTTTAAAGACATGAAATCTTTATTGCCTTCCATAAGATGACTTATTTCATCACTATTGGAAAAATATTCTACTTTTAGAGAGACTTAATTTTCTTTAACGACCAGATCTTTGGTAACAATGTCGAGATTTAATCCCATCACTTGTACTTTCTACTAAATGAGTTTGTCTTTTAGTCGAAATAAATAAAGGTCAAGTCAGAATAGTCCAGAGTAGTGAAGAATAAATTAGGAAATATTTGAAATAAATAAGGAAACAAGATGAAAAAAATTAGGATGTCCATTTCCGAATCGGTTTAAGAAAGAGTTTCATTTTATAAATAAGAAAAAAGGTGTTGAAAAAACCATTAAGATTAAAAAAGGAACGGATTAAAGTGAAATGGAATAAATGATAAAAATAAGGAATTATGAGTTGGCATAAATAATAAAAAAAACATGTCAGAATACATAAGATATATGTCTGAATAAATAAGGCGAATGTAAGGTCATACAAAGTGTAACGAGAAGGAATAAATAAGGAATTAGTAACAATAAGTAATAAAATACTCTACATAAATCCAGAACATATTGGAATCTATGATAAAATTAATCTGAATAAAAACAAGAACGATAGGATTAAATAAGGGATGCTTGGTAATATAAAATAAAAAAAGTCCTTAAAAATGATTATGAAATGTGTAAGAATAAATTAGCAATAAATCAGAATAAATAATAAAATAAAAGGTTGGCTAGAGAAAGAAACAGTTACAAATGGCTAGGGATCGAGTTGATATAAGTTATTAACGAATTTAATAAATTAGGAACGAGTCAAAACAAGCTAGGAACAAGTCAAAATAAATTAGGTACGAGTCCAAATCAAACTAGCAACAAGTCGAAATAAATTAGAAAAGATTCACAATAAATATGTAAGAACTTGTATTG
Source organism: Timema cristinae (assembly GCA_039000515.1). Lineage (NCBI taxonomy): Eukaryota > Metazoa > Arthropoda > Insecta > Phasmatodea > Timematidae > Timema > Timema cristinae. The sequence goes on from JBCFYV010003418.1 coordinate 45,161, forward strand.
TCGGAAAAAATTATGGGAGAATTTTTCAAAATAATTAAGGAAATGTTCAGAATAAACAATGATTATGTTGGAATAAAGTATCAATGTGTCATAATATATATGTAACTATTTGTAGTAAATAAAGAAGAAGATTAAATTAACTAGGAAAAGTCGGCATAAAGTAGGATTTATTAAAAATTGAATGAAAAACCAGATGGAAGGAAAGACAAACCAGAATCACACAAGAAACAATAAGGAATGGAGTCGTATGAATAAGGAACTACACGAAATTAATCAAGAACCAACGCAACGAAGATAAATAAAGACAACATGTTCTGGATACAAAAGGAGAAATGAATGAGAATAATAAGGAAGAACATTTTGAAGAACCAGTGGGAATAAACAAAGACAATAAAATTTAGTTATAAATAAGAATAAATGAATGGAAATTAAGAAGGAAGAAGGAGTCTGAGTAAATAAGGAAGATCCAGTAAGAAATAAAAATGATGAAACAATTTTGGAATAAACAAGTATCTTGTCGGAATAAATAAGGATCAAAGTAGAATGATTTAAAAACAAGTTGGATTAATTTTATTTTACCACTCGGTCTTATGACTCTTTGGATTAGATGTTTACTCTATGTATTAATTAGGCTAATAGTTTCGGGTAATTAGGTTTGTTACATTTAGCCAAAAGTGTGCCAGTATTTGTGTGTGAAAAAAACACCTTGAATACACCTACACCGATATTAGAAGCTCGATCTTCCCTTTATCGGTGTTTTAGTCTACCATCATAGTAGTGCATTATACCAAACTTACACTGAAGCGAGTCACAACCTTGAATTAGCTACCAATGATGTTAAAATTGTGTGCATGATTTCAAAACTTTTAATAGTTACAAAATAATATTTTCAGTAAAAAAGGTGTGTTAAAAGAATGGGTGAGAAGCAGGGTAGTAAGCCTACATACATAAGCCACAAAGTTTCGTTTACTCTGCCAATTTATCTTGTTGATTCCTCCAGTAAATCTTACAGATGATAGCTGAAAAAGTTTGTTTCCTTCTATTGAACCCCCTTACTCAGATCATTCCAAGAAACATCCTTTGTTTTCCAATACAATAATGAATGTAGGGAAATACATTAATTTAATGTTGAAAGAGCATATTTTACACTAGGAAGTTTAACGAGGGTCATCTTGAAGGTGAACATTATATTAACTAGTTATTGGTTGATGACATACGATCAAAAACTGTTGCAAAATCAAAATAATATACCACTAAGTTTTTGTATGTATATGTGTGTCCGTCTCTTCTCACTTGTTAATCTAGAGAGTTTTTTTTTAAAGATAATTTAATGAATAAAAGCTTACTCTGTTAAAGTTTTATATAAAATTGTAATTTGTTACCATTTTTTAATGTTGAACTTCAAAAATGGGTGTTTTTTACCATTACATACGTACCACTCGATGCCACTAAAAAACAAAAAAATCAAAAACAACAAATATATAAATTATAATGATTTTGTTTTTATGAATCACTAGAGCTTAGACTATTGTAAAGCATTATAATCAATGTTTTTCTAAAACCTTATAAGAGTTTAAGATGATTTATCATAGAGTCAGAAAGATAACAGCTGATTTTGAAAAATTAATAAGGAATGTAAACTGTGGATCTAAAAGTGTTGGAAAACTGACAACCAGGAACATTGTTGAAAACTGTGCTAGCATTTCAGCCCAAAACCCTACCAATTGTCAAACGAAGTTAGAGGTCTCTTCGGGAGACAGCTGTACCTTGAAGATTCATAAATAGGTCGTTGAAATAGTGATTGAATTTGCACTCACACGAGTACCCCCGTCTTTGGGTCAAATTGGAGGGTTGATGAATAAAACGGATAAGGTTAGACTGATGAACGAATTAAAGGAGTATCAAACATCAAGTAATAAAGAGAATCCTCTGGAAATTTTTTCTGCCTTATATATGCAACGTTTATTGATATTGCTTGAAATTTACCCAAAAAATATGCAGGTGTTGCATAAAACTACCGGAAAACATTTGCAGCACATCCAACAAAGAAGTTTACCTGGTTTGCGTTGTGTATAAGACTCCCCAAAAATAAAGGATATTGAGCATGGACCATCGTTGTATGGAACATCATTCTCGGGTGATATAAACGTGATGGGACCAGAACATAAAACTACAAACAAACCTCAAGTGTCCTTGAGGAAAAGTCATTTAAAGTAAGTCATTCCTCTTTGCTTTATTTGCAAAGAATGGGAAAAAGGATAATTTTTGTTTGTCCTCTGGGTGATAGATTTCTATTTTACTGGTACTGAAGCACATTATATCAATATAGTTCCCCTAAAAAAATTTTCATTTTCTGCAAAGACAAATTCCCGAACAAAAGTTTCATATCAAGAAGTATAAACACGGTTATATACATTAAAAACTGTTGCAGAAGAACTTGGTCGATGGTTATGGCTACTGCCTTTACCTTGCCTCCACACATTTATGATACGATTTTACAACGGCTTTCGCAAAGACAAGTAAAGGTTAAACCTTCGGGATAATGTCTAATATCTCGCTGCACTATGAGACTTTTTAGCCAATTGAGGTAGGATATAGTGGGTCTTTAAAAGACCTTATTCACTTGCGCCGAGCAATATCTTTGTTAACTGTATGGACATTGATTTTTGCAAGTCAAGTAACAAAGATAAAATACTTTCACAAAATAAAATGTTTCTCCCAAACAAGAATGACTATTAATGAAGATTCAAAAGCTTTGGTCCTACTCTCCATCTCGTCAAGGCTGGTATTCATGTAAACTTAATAAAGACGCAATTCTGTGTCTACTGTTGATGAAAGGAAAAACTAATTCAGAAAAACTACACACCAAGTTAATTAACCGCTTTAAATAACACGGATTGTGTAAGTATGTATGGGAATTAAAAGGATTCATCGTTTTTTGAATGACAATTTGTACCCTATGTAACCCCCCACTTCATCTGATTTGATAGGTTCAATTACCAATAAATAAAAGCGTAGTTAAGTTACAAGGGATTTATTTTATTCTACAAAACATACTCTAGCAGCATACAAGAGCGAGGACACTCTAGGCAATAGTCGAGTGACTGGCGATAAGGGCCGAAGGTAAAACAGAAATAAGGTGGGCAAGACCCCAAGTCGTTAAGCGAAAAGAATGATTAATACCAACGTAGTCATTTAATTAAATTGACCCTCGCAGAAGGCCGACATAACCTAGCAGGAAAGTTAAAATACAAGTAATATGTATAGGTCTACTCGGACACTGGCGATGCCGACACTAATATTGACTAAGTATGAGTTTTATAATAGACTTGCATTGTAAGGCGCGCAGCAGAGAAAATGATTTACCTAAAAACCTAACACTGTTATCAATAGATCCCAATCAAATTAGTTCAATCTAATTTATTAGTATTAACCAATTTTGTGCTTGGGATTGCACGGGCTCGCGGCCCCCACGAGTTGAGTTAACAATTTAAAAAGTATCACAATCTTACAAATCTTTAACTTTTAGCAAGTCAGAACAACTATTTTAAAATAAGTTACACGATAAACAGATAATATTTAGACCACAAGATGGCGACATTGCTAAAGTTTCCATTAGCGCCCCAAGAGTGCGCCTTGCTAAAGTTCAACTCGTCCGTGAGAGCGGACACAACGTTAAGTACAAAGAAAAAAAGCTAGCGTTAAAACCTTAATGGTGACAGGCAAATCCTTGCTGTCTCTGAGAAATATAGCTATTAGTAATCTATGATTTTATTTAAAGTTGAAACTTAAATTTTTGTACAATATAACCAAACATAATTTAGAAAATGTTCGAACAAACGACCTCACGTCTAAATCTAAGAAACGTGTCCTCACCTAATCGAGTGCAGAGAAATATGAGTGACCATTCACTTACACAGTCAAGCGTTATATACTGTACATAAGTCAATCACGTGTTCACAAACGGGGGGACGGGAATCCTCTGTGGGAAGGGGGAGAGGGGTGTCAGTTGACCTTCGGCAGAAGTCTCGATTTTCTCGTGATAATTTCAAATCACGCGCCAGTGGCACTGAGTCTTGTTTCACTCGACCAACCGTACGGCGCCATGCGGAGTTTAGGCATTTGACGTTCAATTGTCCGATGTCTTGCTCTAATCGGGCGCATCGAGCCACGCGGCGGTCTGTAAGCCGGTTGATGCTTGACGGATGAGTTGAGTGTGCGTGTTTCATGAAAGTAGAGATCCAGGCCAAGTCAAAGGGGACCAGTCAGGTGAGCCAGATCGTCCATGTTTGCATTATGTCTGTTGACAACGTCACACTAATACCATGATAATGGAAATGAAGACCGACGACAATGAAAATGAAGAAACAGGAGGACGACCAAACCCCCCCCCCCCAAAAAACAACAGTGTGACAGCGAAAAAAGCGATGATTGAGATGGAGACGAACGAAAGGAGGCTTTCAGACATTACGCATCTTATGATTGGAAAGGGGTTAAGAAAAAGTAGAAGATTAATAGGATGAAACGCAGGGGTTAGAAGTTTCTCACTCATGATGATGAGCAAGCAGGACTAGCAGCCCAAAAGCATGATCTTGATGCGTTAGGGGTTTGGAGGAGGGCCTGGGCCCTTGGGTCTAAACATTCATTAGAGTTGTCGGCAAGAAGAACGAAACTCATTACTCCTCCTTGCGTCAACACGTGGAGAGTTGCGTTGGCAGTGGGCTGTGAATGGATAATCCCTCTAGGGTCTTAACCATTTTAGGCTCCCCCTATACTAGAATTAACATGCAAGAGAGTGCCGAGGCTGTTGGGTTTTGTAGTGCGAAGAATGACACAGCTATTTTCTAATTTTTATAGGTTTGCAAAGTAAAATTCACCAAAACTTTATTTATTAAATTATTTTTTTTTTTATTTTTATTTTAATCTCACATGTTTTGGTCCTAATGATAAAAAGGATATCTAAGTAAGATTTGTTACTAAAATCGAATAAATTAATACCATACATTAAAAACTCCATTTACATCAGTATGAATCTGAGACACACTGTTTATTTTTCATTCAGCTCTTATGTAAACCGGCATTGCACTTAGAACCTTGAAATATGTGGCGTCGCCATTGTATTGTACTAAACTCCAAGTTACCAATAGCAACTATTTACCGTTGATTTTTGTTGCCAACTATATATGAAAATAATAGAGGGAAATGTTTTCTTTCAGTGTTACACTACTGCCACTATCGCTCAGTTAAAGCTGGAACAAGCGATCAAATCTAGAGAGCAAACATTATCAGGCTGTGCACCCTTCACGGTAGTAGTCAGAGCCGATAGATCAGATACCAGGATTGTGGCATTATGCAATATTAGGCGGAGCAGATCCAGTTGGCTCCGTTCGTGACATTAAAAGGGTTATAAACTGTGATGTAGCCGCCCACACAGATCACCCTTTGCAGGTGATTTGCTATGATATATGATATTTGGACTGGCAGTACTCCACACTAGGGAAATTTGGAAAGGGTTGTCTTTGATTGAAACAACATGATTTTTTTTAATGGCGCTTTGATACTTTTATATTTCACACGTAAATTTATTGTTTTGTTTATTTTTTGGTATTCAAAATTAACGTTAACTTCAAACTCTACTATTTAAATTCCAGTCATGTTTATCCAAGCTCTCTAAACATATAGGGATTCAATACATAAATATAATCAAACCTAACAGTTAATGAAAAATAAAATAAAATAAGAGGAGCGCGTAGAGTGAATATCATAAAATTGTGAGTATAAGTGCTGGACACTTAAACATGTCTCCCAGCAACTCAGATCACTCTTTTGAGTAGCTAGAAACTTACGTACATCCTTCACAAGTTGCTAAATTATTAATATTTAAAAAGGTAGAAGGCTAATCAAGTGAGTTTTGGACAATTGCGCTTTTTTAGACATAAGGATAATATGGCGTAACTATGCTATATATTAATTTCAAGTCTTATAAATCTCCTTATATTATTTTATGACAATATTTATTATATAACAAGCATATGATTTGAAGAGCATTCAATAGTTCTTAGTATATATAATAGTCGTTGAGTGACCAAGCAATGATCAACATAAACATAAATACTATCAATTACCAAAAATTGTTCTATAAAAATTTACTCTTTTCCTTAATCATTACTTATTTATGATATATGTACTCCTAAAAATTTTACGTGCTATATAAATATTGATGCATACTTAATTAGACTAGAATATGATCATATTAATACAGTAGAGTATCTCTCCCTAATTAAAACATTTTGTGTACACTATGGCAAAATGCAACATGTTAATTATAAAGTTTTAGATTCCATCAAAATATACCCTAATGTCCACTACCATTTAACATGTACGCTATAACCCTACTTGCAAAACTCAAAACTAACTTCGCATATACTCATAAAACAAGGATAATTGTACAATTATAAATTTCAGAGGATATTTCCTAACTTTACTCTTTTTTAAGTTTCGTTTACTATTTTGCACAAAAAACATTAAACAACGTGATCATAAAATTTACAATCGAGTAGAAACTAGTAAAAAATATAAAAGTTAAGTCGATATATACATTACTCATTCTAGCTAATACTGAAAATCTCGACTAATATTTCTTAACACTTTCCCACCTTAATGTTTGCCAAAAACCATAGAAATTGCAAAATCCATTTGCAATTGAGGACGAAATAAAGTTTATTTTGAAATGTATGACTTTCAGCATTATGGATACTATTGAAAAGTTCTGATCTAACAACATCCTATTTGATATCACCCAAAATAATACAGAGAAACAAATAAAGTTAATTTTTTACGTATAAAGTTCGCGCACATAATTGCCTAATATCAATAATATACTGAAAATTTTGAAACGAAATATCCGATTTTAAAGTAAATCAAGACTAAGGTTTTACGCAAGTAATTTATAATTAAATTTGTAGAAAAAGATTTAAAAGCATTTTGACTAGTTTCCAATAAATTTACATTTAAGCCGGCAATGATTTTATTTATTACAATATCTTATATCGTCCGTTTCGGCTGACGCTTAGTCCTACATGGTCCAGCCACGTCCAAGAGTGACGTCTTCCTCCGACGGATGGTATTTTACTATTGCGCACCTCATGATACAGAGTGGCCGGGGAAGGGAGCGCGCCCTGCGAAGAACATTCTATATTATTTCTGCATATGCCTGGCAGTTTCCATCATTCTTTTCTGTCTTTTCATTTCTTTGAAGTTGGTGTGGATTGACTCTGGTAGTGGTGGTGGTGGTCTTAGCGGCGAGTTGCGGCAATAGACTCAATGTTGGAGTTCCTCACGTGTGGCTTATGTGGTCGGATGTTAGTTGCTGCGAGGTGCTTAACCAGGTCTGGTGACAATTGGGTAAGTGGTGTTTATGCGTGAATGGCCCCATTCTGTTTACTTGGAGAGCAAATAATTACTACAGTCAATTCTCACTTCTTTATCATAAAAATGATTATTTTACTTTTTGATTTTATATTTTGTAAATCACTAAACTAGCATTTGGTAAATTGAAGTCACATAATTATTTTGTTCTTTGCAAACTGTCTTTGACATGTGATTATATATAATCAGATGGGTTCCCAAGTTATACATTTTGATTGAGTCGAGTCTAATGTTAACATCTTTGAGGAATTTCCCCTCTTTTGATAGTAGCTTCTGTAAAAGATATTGTTATAATCATACTTAAACCTCATTTATGTAGTATTAAATGTAAGTGTCTTACCTTTGTTGATTTATAACTTTATGATGTAAATAGTGGTTTTTAATTTATAAATAAGTTACTCTACAATCTGAAAAATCGTTCAGTTTTTGCTCATAATTTTGTTTACATTTATCTACTTATTCTGGATATTATGATTATACTAAATTAAATATTTTTAGCAGGTTGCCTTCTCAAGAACTTTTTTTTGTTTATGTCACACATAATATGAGGTGTTTATTTATGTTAATGAGGTATATTTATGTCTGTTTTTTTAATATTTAATTTAATATATGTTACATTTTCTCTTCTTAAGATTTTTGGCCTTCAGGAAGAGTAATTGATCAATTATTTTTATTTTTTGTCACGTTACATACTCAATAGGTATTTGACAGGTTATAGTTGCCTGTTCAAATTGGATATCTCAAGATTTAGTAACGTATGGTGGTCAAAAAAAGTATTCCAGCAATCCAATTTGAAGTCTAGTAGTCATTACATTGCTGTCCGCCATGTGTTTAGTACTTTGTTTAATATTTGTTGTTTAGCAGTGTCAAAGTATACATTATTCTAATAAAGATAAAAATAACATCTGAATGGGTTTATGCGTCAAATTTTGGCAATAATTTGAGAATAGGAGTTTAATAAGAAAGATAAATAAGTGTATCTAAATATATTAATTAAAAGTACTCATTCTAATCACTGGCGTTCCTAGATATTGAATGGGAGGTGATATGGGAGGTCGTTATTAAAATTACCCAGCTTCCCTCCACTTTCTCTTAATTTACACTACAAGGCCTTTATTAGTTAATATCATTAATATAATCCAAATTAATTTTAATTCTTTATCTAAAAAGAAATGCATCTTTCTTTTTTTAAAAAAAAAATAATTTGTTTAAAAAAATTTAAAAAAAAAAAACACAAAAAAAACCACTTTTTCCAAAAAGGTTTTTTTGGTTTAAATTTTTTTAAAAAAATCTTTTTAACCCTCTATTTTTTTTTACTTTTAAAAAAAAAAGAAAGCCCCCAAATAGAAAAAAAGAAAGGTTAAATTTTCCCAAAAAAAAAACCCCCCCTCTTTTTTAAAAAAATTTCCCCCCCAAAAAAAATTATGGAAAATTTGCCATTTTTTCCCCAGCGTTCTAATATTGTAAATTTTTGATTGGAATTCAATCATTTTCGCGGTGAAGTGTCAGAAGGTGTTTGATGGAAAGAAAAAAATGTATGAAATAAAAAATATCTTTTGTCAATTTTAAATCAACACATCTTTTATAATTTTAACTATTGAACTTTTAACACAATCTAGTAGTCATGATTTTAATGCTAAAATACCTAATTTTTTAAAAACTGATGGTGTGCCTTGATAATTATAGCTCCTTTGACAGGGGTTTTCCATGAGTTAAAAATATTTTTAAAACACTTCTGGTGATGAATCTTATCTTTCAAATTTTTTCTGAAAAGTGTTTATTTTCCCCAAATTTAAATTCGAAAACTTCTAGGATTTAAATTTCAATCAGATTAAAGTATTTAAGCTTTTTCTGGAATTTCCTCATAAAAACAGGTAAACAGAACGCTGTGATCTTTAAAATGTTTGCGGAAAAGTTATTATCATAACAGTCAATAGACTCAAATGAGAATAATTTTTAAATACTTTATTGACCACAAAAAATATTCAAAAAAAACGGTTTTCCTTTTATTTCTAGAGAAGTCTTTGTGTTTCCTTAACATTCATTTGAAACATTTGATTTTAAATCCCAATATCCAACCCGGTCTTTTATAAAACATTGGGAGCAGGCAAAGTGATAGGGCACAAAGTGGCCGATACAAAGAAACAACATAGACCAAGTGATCGACACTAGCTGTGATTGACAGCCGACCCGGGAACAAAAATAAAAAACGGTTATTTGCAAGGCGGGGGGGTCAAGTGGCCGGGCACGACTTGGACCCAAATGCTTGACAAGTCATGTATAGGAGTACAAAGTGATGGGCAGACAAAAAGGTCGATACGATTTTGGACCCAAAATGCTCGATAAACCCTTTATATAATCCAGTGAAGAGTGGGGTGTGACTGAACAGTTATTTCAATAAACAATTGTTTCCCTTTTTTACAAATTAAATTTAAATTTTTTCCCCCAAAACGTCAGCTTAATTTTTCACTTCTGACATATTTTTGTAGGGGTTTTCTAAAGTAAAAATGTAGGTTTAAAAAAAACTGAATAATGATGGCCTTATAAAAGAATATTACAAATTGAAAAAATTGCAATTTTTTCTGCAAACGCTTTGGGTGTAAAAATTAAACAACAGTGTGTGTGGTCCAAAATGTAAAGAACTAGCTTAATTTTTTATTACTAGTTTTAAAAGGTTTTAAAGGGGGGGTATAATTTATAGGAAAATATACCCCCTTTTCTTAAAAAGAGTTGAAAACTATTGAATAAAACCTCCTTAGTGACCTTATTAAATCTTTGAAATTTTAAAAAACAGTTTTAAAATAAAATTAAAAATTTGTAACCGGCAATAAGCGACAGTTTAAAAAAGGGTTTTTCTATTTTTTTTAAAAAGGGGAATTTTAAAATCTAACCTGTATATCCAGTGCCACGTACTTTTAAATTTTTAACCCCCACGTTATACCTAATAGAGAGTTAAATATCTGTTCAGGGTTTTAACCTAAATAATTCCGTTAACCCATAGGTTTTTACCTGTATGCGAGTTCGAAAATTCCCTATGTTTTTGGTTTTGGGTTGCCAAAATTGTAAAAGGGTCACAAATTTTTTTTTTAAATGAAAAAAATCCTTAATTACCTGTTATATCTTACGTTTAAAATAACGTAAACTTAAGTTTTCTCAACTAAATTTTCATTTTTTAAATAATTTATTTTTATCCAACTTGAAACAATATTTTAAACATAATTAAAAAATAATTATTTTTCGTTTTGGAACGTTACTGATTTTGTGTAATATAGTGCACAAATCAATTTTCTTTTAATAAGGCACGTAAAATTTTCTTTAGAAAATAAATAATGGTTGTAATTTTTTTACATACAATATTATTATTATTATTAATTATTTTATTATTATTATTATTATTATTATTAGCACCGCGTCTTACTACCCCTTCGGTTATAAAGCACTTACCTAATGTGTAAAAGGTAGGGTGATTGTGAGATGAAATGAAAGGACCTAAATGTTTTTAAAAAGGGAATGTGTAAGGGGAGTACGCAGTGTAACTAATTCAAATACTGTTGACCTCCAATAATCTAGTTTTTTAAAAATTAAAGCAACTCAAAACTTTTTTAGTAAATTGGCTAGTTATCAAACTACATGAACAGGGCAATTGTAAAAGTTAATATATCTGAAAGAGTCAATTTGTATTCGATAGTTATAACACAATGACAGTATTAAACTTTTAAAGGTTTTCATATTGGAAAGGACATTTGTAAAAAAGTTAATAATCCGATTTCTTGTATACATTTTAGCCGTCTTTCTTAGTTACAAAGGTAATTTGAAAGATTCAATTTGTATTTGAAAAGTTATAACACGATGGCAGTATTTAACTTTTAGGCTTTCAACATTGAGGAAAAACGTAAAATTTTTTTATGTTAGATCAAATTGTCATTTAAATCAAGTGTAGCATTTTTCTTTACCGTGAATGTTTCTTTGTTTGATTGTTTACTCACCAGC